>JWHW01001246.1:250976-263105 GCA_000931545.1 Papilio glaucus
TTTTAGTAGAAGATCGCAAACGAGCAAGCGGTTCACGTGATATCAAGTGACCGCTACCCATGGGCATCTGCAACAAACTCATGAGTTGCAGATACGTTGAATGCCTTTAATGGACAGAGGGAGGAATAAACAAATAAAGAGTATTTCCTTTTCATACCCACGACAAACCCTCTCCCCCCCACATCCTTTCCTCACTCATCGGATGCAATACTTTTACTTTACGCCTGTCTTCTATGAGGTCGTAGTATATCGCCGGTCGTGCCCATACGTGCAACAGATATTGTTGCGTTCAGAAGCTAAGCGATATATTTGCGATTAGTCATATTATACCAAAAAGCATTCCAGCGTTCCTCCACGTTATATAAGTCAATGATTTCCGCAGATTTGAATGCGGCGAATATTTGGTTTTGTAGGGTAAGTAGGCAAACGAGAGTCGCTTAATGTTGATGCTGCTGCTGTTAATGTTGAACATCCACAACACCGGAGGAACTGCGTTGCCAGACTTCAAACAAGAACTAGATGTATTCTAGGACATTAGTAATTTATGTACCCTACTCCAAAACGATTTCTCGATTTTTTTTAATTAACTTCGTACACAGATTTATTGCTATCATTGGACACAAAGAGGCGTATTATACCAAATGTTTCCAGTCACAAACCGCATCTGCCTGCATATTCTATTAAGAAAAGTATTGATGCTCTGCAATACGATTTATGACTGGACAATCTATATACTGGTATTCCTTTGTTTCGAACCAATAAACAATGTAAATGCCAAAGCCTTGTTCTTTATCTTAATTTGACAAAATATAGTAAATGTATTGTATATCCATTTTTTTTTAATAACGTAAGTTTTCATAAAGTATTTTTGAGTAATGTGTTGAAAAAGATCGCCGTCTTCGTGGTCGGTGTGATGGTATTTTATTATACGTCACTTATAAAATCACTCGAGTAAGGCGTCCTACCATGTGGCAATCATTTTCAAATCAAAATAAAAAAATAAATAAATCAATCTGATAGAAAATAAGAATACAGAATATTAAATAGAAATATATTAAAATGTTTGACGAACCATGTTGCTGTAACCTAAGGCAGGTGTGTTCGGATTACAATCGGAAACCATTACATTGGTGTTAAAAGGATCTCCATACGGTCGCAAATATTGTTGACCCAAACAGAAAGATGGCGCTATCCTGTAAGTGAAATGGCTAATGGAGGTTTACAGATTAATGGCCGAGATTAAGGACTTGGTACAGTCGGGGCCCAACTCTCTGGTCTCTTCTACATCTATAATCTGGTTTCAAAAGTTCCTAGATGTGCAAAGATCAGGCAACGTTTTACGACAGGGATAGGCAAGTAGTTTTAAAGGAGGTAGAAAATGCTAATGAAAGTACAATCAGATAAAGTGTCCTTCGCCCCTATAGCTTTAATATTTAATTAATCCCTTTAATTCCAACTTTCGTATCTCAATTTTCATTAGAAGTTCGCGTTACATTGCGCATTCCAAACATGGAACTATGTGTTCATTATAGTTGTCCTAAAATACTCTAATCCCGATTCAAATGTGTTTCGCACTTGGGGTAATTACATTCAAATTTTTAAACAAATTTGAGGTTTGAAAAAATCCGTACCCAAGATTTCGGTTAAGTTCGGTACATACTATAATAGGTTTTGGCTGCGGTTTTTACGCCCGACCCCTGCTTGATTCCAACCTTCCTCGAACATTTAATATAGATAAAACATCAGTCAATTATATAAAATAATTTACTAATATAACCATTCCATCTAACTTGTGCTAGGACATAGTTCACTACAATAGTTGAATGGCGGATTCAAACCCATGATTCAACCATGTTGTGTATGCTTCGCAGTCCGTACCCCTAACCATTAGGCTAGGGGCGCTTTATTATACAGTATTAAAATAGCATAAACATTACTTACGGGTTTGAAATATTCCGTACAAACCAGGCTTGCGAAGCTAAGTTCCAATTTACATTCATTGTAGGAGTATATACGGGAGCATACGGTGTCCATACGTCACGCTTTAATGTTGGTATGAAAAAATATTGAACACTACCGTTGGGAAGAACAACGGATGTAACATCGCCCTCCCCTATTATTTCTGGATTTTGTACATTGTTCTGCAAAGCTAAAACATAATAAGTATTCCGATATCTTTGCTACTTGCACAACTAAAATTAATTAATTAAAGTCATTATATAAATTTTCAATATAATTGTCTGTCTGTATTTTAACTAACGCACCCCCGAGGCTACACCTTCCTAGAATGTTTACCTCCAGTAACCTCACGATTGCATTACCGTATCTCTAAACCTAGGGTCGTCCAGTTTTAATTGAAACCCGAATAAGTGTTTTTTTTATCGAGGTAAATAGTCAGAGTCGGGCACTAAAATGTACCAAATTTTCACCAAAATATTATGTACTGTCTGTTCTATTGGTAGGTTTGGAACATAAACTCTTTTTTCTATAACCAGAAATTATTTAAATGATTCAAAAGAGTACGTGGAAAACGTGACCGAGTTACTTTCGTATATAATTTGTATGGATTTAAGAAAACTATTCCAAAATCGTGCAAGAGAATCAAAGGTGGGACCACCTTGACTCTATGTGGATACCGTTGCGGTCAAATCTATCTAAGTTGTTACTAGTTGCGCTTCTCTACTGCGATGCCATACATGAATGAGGGTAATTTATAGTAACTTGTAAGCTAAGTAAATCATAACTTAAATAAAAAATGAACTTACGTGTCTGAATAGGTAAATAAGGAACGGTATTTTGCGGGCCTGTTCCGTAAAAACAATTACGCTGCATGGCTGGTGAGAAATACATGTTTCTTAACTTAATCGAGTATTAAAACATATTGCTAACGGGGCCATTGTTAATCTATCTATATCATTTATTATTAAGTTGTATATTTATTATTTTGCTATGGTAAAGATGTCCATGGTTCTTACAAAAGTCATCGTGGAACAAACTGATTTTTGATTGACAAAATGAAGTTTCGTTTGTCTTCCTACGGCTACTGAATACTTTCTTTTTCAGACACGTAAAAAGTTTTATTTTAGTTTGAATATAAACTGCTTAAAATTTACCACTACTATCTGCGTGTTCTAAATTAAAGATTTGAGCTATTCTAACTTTACTATATTCGTTATCTTCCTGCCCTTTTCCCGCCGTTTTATGTGTCGCCATAACTAGTTTTCGACTTCCACATCGATCTATCGTCCCTCATTTCAGTTGTCACTCCCATCTTGATCATATCACCTTTCACGCAACTTTTCTTAGGCCTACCCGTACCCATATATCCCTCTACAATCATATCTAAAACTGTGTCACATGCCATTCTTCCCTTCTCATAACATGACCATACCATGCTAACCTTTTGCTTCTTAATTTTTCCACTACGTTTCGTACCTTGTCCATTCGTGTCACTCTACACATCCATCTCAACATTCGCATTTCTGCCACATGAACTTTACTATATTAATGCAGCGAAAACAAATAGGAGGAAGGAAATACCTTACGATCGAAAAATACGAAAGAATAACGGTGAGAAAAATAAAATGACTGACTAAAGCGATGGAGAAAGCGGTGTCCATGATGAGACGTGAGAGCTGTTCACCCGGTGGTTGGTGAAAAGGCTACTAATTACTAAACTTTCGAATATAAAATAAAATTAATTTGTTTTTAAATAATTCAATTTAATACATACATATCATTCGTAGTAAACAACATTAACAATATTCCTCATATAATTACAACTAACATGTACTATACAGTAAAAATAAACTTAAAATTCAAAAAACCAACATCAACTGAAGACTGCATTTCTTATGTGAAAGTTAACAATATAGTCAGAATTGGTTCTTTGCACGCTGATCGCGAACGGGTCGGTAGGGTGGAAGGTGAAGGCGACGAGCCTGCGCGCGCTCGCCGGCACAGACTGTCCTATCACGCCGGCGTAGATCTTGAACTTTAGGAGCCCAGAGTCCCTCGCGTAAAATCTGCCAACAAACATTTTTAGTTAAAGAAAGAGCTCGGAATCTCTCCCGTAAAATCTGCCAGGTGTTAACAGTGGCAAAACACTCAACAACATCTATTGCACGAATGAGCCGGCTCGACCGATGCAATATTCGTGGTACTCCAAACAGAAGACAAGTGTAAAGTAGAAGTATTCTGCGTTCGCCTGATGAGTGAGGTGCCAGAGGCCCAAATATGGTCCTCTTCCCTTCCCATCCTAAAAACAAAAGAATGGAAAAGGGAAGAGGATTTGACGGGCTACGATATGGATAGAAAAAGGAAATATCCTTTTTTCTGTCTATTAAAGTTAGGCAACGCATCTGCAACTCATTATCTTCTTGCAGATCGCGTAGCGGTCACTTAATATCAGGTGACCCGCTGAGTCGTTTCTTTCATAAAAAAATATTAAAAAAAAAACATTTTGAAACGCGGAAAGAGCCGATTGTTCCGCGTAAACTTTACCAACAAACATTTTGAATTATGGAAAGAGCCCAGTCTCTCCCCGACTTGAGTTAAGCCGTTAAATTTTTTTATTAGTTAATAATGTCTCACGAAAGTTTTGATAACTTCAGATATTTTACATGTGTTAAAATTCATCAAAATGTCAATTAGTATTCAGTCTAATGTCTATCTAAATATACAGCGTAAGTCATACGAGAATGTATACGTACGGGTGTATCGGAATAGGTGAATAATGTCAGAGAAATATTCTATTTTAATAACATTTAATATTCTTATTGATGCATACCTGATTGGATACTCTCCGTATGCTTTAGGTCTTTCCATAACAGAAACCCATTTATCGTCGTAACTAAATAGTCCCAAGTCTAAATAAGGTGATCCACTGTATGACTGGGCACTTATAGGTAACTGAGCCAGAATTCGCTTGGTCGCCTCCGTCCGCCCGCCGTATATAGCTCGCACGATTGTTTGCTTAAATCTCTGTTGAGTCAGCCTCGCAAATAGATTGTTAGAGGGTGAACAAGTGAACTGTGAATCTGTACATAATCTGGCATTTCGAAAACAATCACAATAGTTTTCGAATAATTGTAACAAGGCTTCTGAAGTGTTCTCGTATACCTCCAAAATTTTACTCTCACTTATATTGTAGATTACAAAAAAAGAGGATTGGCTGTTAGGTTCTGCTACCCTCAGAGTCACGACCTCCTCACTCGCATACTTAATGAACAAATGATCTTCATCTAGAAGTTGCATCTTCCACATCCTGAGACTTTTGAACATGTCAAAATATTTATAAAACTTTCTTAGTTCAAAAGGATCATTTGTGCTGTCACTAATATTCTTTGCTCTTTTAAAAAGAAACACAAGAAGTCTGTGTTTTAAGCTATTTATTGTCTCTTCATGGAATGGTCTTTCATTTGTCTGTGGTGTAAACACTGAATTCACAATAAATGGATCATCATCAAAACAGAATCTTCCTATTTTTCTTATTTCTATTAACATTCCATCGACAATTTGAAATAAATGAATTGTTTGATGCTGTACAGATAGGACTGCTAAAACTTCTTTGTATAGGTAAATACCCTGGTTGTGAGACAAGTAGATTTTGTCAATTCTAAAATGCTTGGTATCACAAAGTTTACCTTGATGAAGGTCTACCAAGTGAAGAGAA
Source organism: Papilio glaucus (assembly GCA_000931545.1). NCBI lineage: Eukaryota > Metazoa > Arthropoda > Insecta > Lepidoptera > Papilionidae > Papilio > Papilio glaucus. The sequence continues at coordinate 256,651 of JWHW01001246.1, forward strand.
TAATCTTCTAGAGCTGATCTGAAAATCATTCAAATTAATTAACCAATTATTTTATTAACGTCGAAGGCAGGGCAAAACTCTTATGCTATTAAACTTATTCATCTCCTGATTTTGAACTTGCAAAAATTGGAAAAAAAATCAAACAGCTTACCAATTGATGGATCTTACATATTTTAATATTGCTCTAAATAAAAAATTTAAATGTGTCTACATCTCTTAGACAAGGAAAATGTCATGGCAAAGAAAGGCAAGATTACTAGATTCTTATTATAATTTTGCTGTCACAAACAGTGAAGGCAATCACAAATCAGTTTCTGCTATTATTATTTAAAAGAAAAGTGTTGCTACAAGCTAGTATTAATTTATAAACAATATGCACAAAATAAGGATGTTTTCAGTAATTGTTCAATAAACCAAAATAAAAGTAATTATTATTTTGTTAAAAAAATATATTACCGAATTGTTGGTGTAACAGCTTCATTGTTACTGTGTATATGGTAAAAGTGAGGCCTTAGGTCATCAGGTATGTGTGCTGCTGAGCCTACAATCACATATCGACCATCCTCGGTAAACAGACTGCACTCGCGGTTCAACTGTTGCTCTATAAATGGAAGCTGCCCAGGATTGCGTTCAGATCTTAAGACCAGTCTTTGCTGGCACACATTAACTGTGAATTTAGGCTGAAATTTATTAAATATTATATCATATAATCTGATTGAATCACAATAAATAGTTTTAAATAAGTGTGAGTGACATTTATAAAGATTATATATACAGTGTATGTATGTGAAAAGATTGATTGGTTGTATTGTTACCACACAAGTCAAAGCTGCTGGTTGAAAAGCATGTTCATAGCATTGCTAACTAAGGCAACAACTATCTACATTCAGAGTGATGAACTAACATTAAAAAACCTGTAAAATATGTGAGTTCGTATTCTATGGTGAACATCTGCATCAGCATTTAATAAGTCCGCAGGGTATCCTGCCACAAGGTCCCCCGCCGCAGATGCCCCTCTGTATTCATATATCTGAAAATATATATTACATCCATACTAATTATTCTACTACATTAATAAATGAAGTAGTTAAATAAAGAAGGATATTCTAGACTCTCTAAACATTTACCATTCTTTTAAATCAGTTTAATTCAAATTTTTAAGAAGCTTTCCAGATTATTCTTGCTCAGAGTTTATAAATTGATCTGGAATATTAAAGATTATTCTAGAAATGTCTAGACTAAATGAGAACATTCTAGATCAGTTCAGAATAATGTAGAGTATTTTACACTATTCCGGTAATAAATTCGTTTTTCTGATTTTCTTTTAGTACTAATATGAGGATTCAACAACACATGCATCTGCCTCCAAAATTTTCAGCTTAACATTTTTGATCGTGGCCTTGACTAAGTTGCATAGTATATAATTTACAGTAGAGTTCTAAATGTGGTGTAGCTTATATTAAAGATAACTTAACATATAACATGTGAGGAAACATGCTTTTATGTTCTCTGCAAGGAGATGAAACTGAACTGAACATTTTGAATAAGTGGCCTTATGTGATGTCTTCAGAATAAGGCTGAGAAAATCCATAATAACTTACAACTCTTGGTTAAAGTATATATTTTAACTTCAACATGATTTAAATGGTCATTCTAGTACTGTTAATTACCTCTAGAGATGTTTGATCAGCTGAAAAAGCTATAAAATGCTTTCCATCGGGGCTAAATTTTCTTAAGAAACAAGGAGGTTTCTCTACATTGACTATTGTTAAGTTAGGAAATACGTTTTGATAGAACTCTCTGACAACATGGAAATGCGATCCAGGTTTCCTGGAGCCATAAATTTCTCTATCCATAAGTCTTATTACTATATTTTGAGGTTTAATTTTTCTCGGTACAATTCTTTCGGTGCAAAAGAACTCTTCTTCGTTGAGCGCTCCTGGTGGAGCATCTTCGTAATATACTGTTGCCATGATACGACTTGGTTAAATATTATCGATTTAATTTTTTTATTAAGCTGGTCCAATTAGTAGGATAGAACTACAAATTTACAACAAATTAAGCACTTGACTCAAATTTATGATAGTACTTATTTAAAATAGCTGTGTATCTAAGTCATGTTTTCGTTAACATTGTTTGATATAAATATCTAAATAATCCGTTATCGTTATAAAACTAAATACTATATTTAGTTTGATGGATTGAACCATATACGATGTAAACAGTACATACGTATTAATGATTAGTAAAGAAAACCAAACCAAAGCAACCAAGCTCAAATCAATAAAATGTTTCTTTAGTTTCCTCCACTGTCAACTGTCATTTCTCTTTTGCTCATCCATTTGACAAACTATATTTGACAAATGACAATTAGTGTTGTTGCTGAATGTTACAATTAATTTTCATATTCATATTTCATTCATTCATTATTATCCATAACAAGACGACCGTTTCTTACATTTACGTGATCCCTAAGTTCCAAAAGAAAATTGAAATTGGGTTCGATTGAATTCAGGACTCGGCACATAATCAACAGCGAAGAAGCAGCACATGTTATGGAAAATAATTTATCCCTTGGTAGGTACTTCCCCTTTGGCTAACAAGTACGAGTGCCATATTTTATATGCTCTTTGACGAGTACTCTATTTTTCTTTGTAGGAATTTTGTTTAATATTAAATAAAAATAATACGTTTTTCAAAATTATCAAATTCCGGAAAGGCTTTACATGTTTTTCTTAACATCAATGATAATGTAATACAAAAAGTATAAAATCATTGTTTTATCATGTTATTATACGAACATTCGTTCAAGATAGTCAACAGTTGACAATAAAAAAGAAACAAAAAATTGTTTTTAGTTACAAAATTCTAATTGTTGTTTATGACAAAGTCAAACAAAATCTAAACTGTATTTAGTGTATCTATTTATTATAGCGTTCTACATGCAAATTCATTATTTTGGCGTTAAGTAATTTTGTATGGTTTGGTTAAAGTTTATATAAGGTATTTTTAAATAAATTAGGTTTGTACGTAATGAATTCATGCACAATTTAATTTACACCAATTAGTAACACACAACTAATGGAGGTCAGTTTATTTTCACAGAAGCTAATATTAAAGATTTTTTATATTTTATATTATAATTAAAACTGTTTTTATGTTTTTATTAGTTGGGATTCAACCAAACATATGGTGAAGAACAATGCTCAGTTCTTAATCATAGACAGGCACAATCAAATGCAAATAAACATAAAAATGAAGGTAAGCAAGTTTAAATTGTAGTTTGACCATCGAGACGGTTATGGACTTAGGATTGACAATGAAACAGGCAAATGTTCATGTTAAAATGTTCTGTGGAAAAGGTGGATTGGTCGATTAAAGTTTTTTTAAACATTCAATTCGTCTGTTTCATATACTACATACACTCAATGATATGATACAAAAAGCAGCGGATATGCCATTAGCGGTCGAAAAGTGGAAAAAGCGTCCCAATTGGCACGACAGGTGAAAACCTGTTATTAAGTGACCGTTACATAGGTATCGCCAACATGCAAATGAGTTGCAAACGCGTTGCCTACTTACACCTTTAATGTACAGGGGATAAACAGAAAAAAGGATATTTCCTTTTCGTATCCTTTCCTTATTAGAAAAGGATAGGAAGGGGAAAAGGACTAAAATTTGGTCTCCTCCATCTCACTTAACAGACGTATCGCAGAATAGTTCTATTTCACGCTTGTCTTCTGTGAGGTCGTGGTTTTGCACCGATCGAGCGGGCTCATTCGTGCAACAGATGTTGTTGTTATGGGCTCTACCAATGTCAAAGGTAGAACTAATCAAACTTGCTGATAACAAAAACAGGTCACGATAGAATTAAATCCTTTTTTACGTTAAAACCTCCATTTAATATCTTTCACAAGCATTGTAGATTATAATATTTAAAAAAAAGGTGTAAGGTACTAAAAAAGGGCGATATAAGGAGCACTCTTAACCAAAGACCTTGTATGCGTAGATGTATGAATGTAGAAGAAGCGAGAGAGGTGTGCTAGGATTACGCCAAATGAAAATCCATGGTCTCTGCCTACCCCTCTCGGTTACGGGCGTGAGCACTTATTTATTTTATTTATAATATATTATCCCCGAAGTCTGACTTGTTTCGATGACTAGAGAAGAGTTCTGGTTAAACTGTATTTTATACTTTTTATTTAGTAATTTGTGGTTGTGTACCGAAACAGAACTAAAGCGAAACGCCTCGAAAACAGGCAGAAGACAACTTTTTTAAAACGATTTCCTAGACCCTAATAGTTCCAAGATTACAGTTCTCTGGTTTCCCTGACGTTAGTGACACAATATAAGCAAATATAAACTGTTTTACCTAGTCGTTCCGACGTGTTTTATTCATTACATCTGAATTTATTTGTAGTGTAAGCGATTTTAATAACTTAATTGAAAAATCCCTCGCGACATAGAAAGCAAACTCACAATGGAGCAACACGTTAAAGAAGATATGAATGAAATGGCAATGTTAATGCGAAATTATGATAACAAACTGTATGGCGAAGATGATACCTCGCAGCCGACCTCCTGCACCGCTCCGGTTATACCACAGGAAACAACAAAAAAGAAAAAAAGACGAAAAAGGTTGGTCGTGGCCGTAGATCTATTTAAATTTGCCGCTACCCCTTTTTTAATGTGAAAAAATGTCAAAGCATACCCGCCTTTCCGGATGCTGGTGCCACCAAATGGCATCAGCAGTAGTATTAACTTATTTTATTAGTAAGACATACAGGAATTTTAAGCCGGTAAGCCAGTGGTTTCTGGAAACGAGCCAAAACCGACCGAAGCAAAGCTATAATTGACTTGACTGCTATAATTCTGACAGCGACGAACTACACTGCTTTTTTATGGAAGAAGGTGGCAAACGAGCAAGCGGTTCATCTGATGTTAAGTGACCATGATGAAATACCCATAGGCATCGGCAACAAACAATTTTTGTATATCCATGCGTTCTTAGTATTTGAGTTTGTCTATATGCTCGCGTTACGTCACACCATGCAAAGATTTCTAATTTAAATACACATTCGAAAGAAAGATTATCAAGATTCAACATCATAGTAATTTGAGTGGAGTATCATGTTAAGCCCAGGTCGCGCTACAGCTAAACCGCTATGGTATTTTATTTGTAGTAATATTTATTTCTTATTAGATCTCAAATAACAGTTTGCCTCACGAACTGTCGCTATGAGTCAATCCGTAAAGTGGCCAGCGCGTTTGGCATGCGCGAAGTGTCAGAGGACGAGACGTGGAACTTCTACTGGACTGACATGAGCGTGTCGGTCGAAAGGGCGAAGGAGATGAAGCGGTTCCAGCGTATAAACCATTTCCCTGGAATGCTGGAGATTTGCAGGTATTCAATGGAGAACTACAATATCTCCTATAATCCTGACAAATATATGAGCTTTTCACTCAAAGCGGCCATGAATATAAAAACCTCTTTATACTTGTCTTGAATTTCATTAATACTTCTTTTTTTAAAATTTTATATAAAAATGTTTCGATTAATTAATTACAAATAATTAAGCAAATACAATACACAATGCACTCGAAGCTAATAGAGGCTTCGATTAGAAGACCTGTCTCGCGAACGGGATTCTCTAATTAATTAATTTGGAGAAGGGACGATAACCAAAGTTATTTGCCAGCCAAATTGCTTCAAAGAGACGTAAGAGCAATTTATACTAATCTAATACGGTTTCAGGAAAGATTTGCTGGCGAGAAACTTAAATAGAATGCAAAAAATATACCCAAAGGAATATAATTTCTTTCCCAAAACATGGTGTTTGCCGGCAGAGTAAGATGCATTGTTCACTTCGTTCACCTTATCACAATTAAGTTGTGATAGTTATATTAAATGTTTAATTTTCAGTTTTGGCGACGCACTAAACTACTCGAAATCGCACAAAAATAAAACGTTTATAATTAAACCGGAATGCGGTAGTCAGGGCCGTGGCATTTACTTGACAAAATCTCTAAAGGATGTTAAGCCAACTGATAAACTAATTGCTCAGGTTTTGTTGCTATAAACAGTAATTAGTATTGTAATGATTAACAGTAACTGTATTTACAATACTGTGATCGCTGACTGTGAGCAGGCTGGCTTTGAGCGTAACTCTCAGTGAGAACATAACGTAAGTAAACGTTGAACATGAATAGAAAAAACATAAACTACGTTTCGCTCGCTCACAGTCGGCGGCACAAACATTGGTTTGAACAGGGTAATGATTGCTGTAGACGTACTTAAAACATGGTTAATAAATGTATTGTTGCTACTACACAATATAAATAGGAGAGTTTTTTATGAAGTTTTTTAAAAAATGTATGTTAGATAATAATAATAATTGATGCGCCGTGCACGCACCGCAAGTACACGGCGCATCGATAGCAATAATGCGCAACAT
>JWHW01001246.1:264566-282649 GCA_000931545.1 Papilio glaucus
GCCTCCCTCACAATTTTCTAAAAGGAGTAGAGAACTAAATTTGGACCTACGCCATATCATTATATATTTCTAAACCATTTTTAAAAGTAACACGTTTATAACAGTGGCAGAGCCTAAAATGTTGCACGAATCGGTCGATTTGGGTACAGCGAACTCATAGAATACAGACGTGAACTAGACTTACTATATTTCTGCGTTTTTCTGAGTATGTCGCAAGTCCTATACCCTTCCCATCTTATACTAATTTACTCCTTCCACCAAAAAGCTAGCTGGAAATGGATGATCGGTACTGGTGGTCAGGTGTCAATCGTGAACCGCATGCTCATTTGCCTTTTTTACCCGACTGACCCAGAAGTAGGGTAATTTTTTACGCGCATATGTCCGTTATATTGTGACCTGTAGTCTACTCGGGTTGAAGGATTTTGAAGAGTAAATAAGGTGTCATTAGATGCGTATTATTTTTCGGAATTTTATAGGTAATATGGCGTCAGCACAAAACACAAATATTGGACGTAAACCGTTAAACATAAAAAGTAAGAAAGCTAAAGGTAAAACAGTTTATTTGTAAAACAAAAAATCCTACTGTATATAAGAACTAAACAGTCGGTTGCTATCTACACAGACTACTAAAAATAAGCGTAGGGTAGTGTTTCTTTTTTACAGTCAGTCGGTTTTTTAGGTTTTGTAAATTATCAGTTTTAGTTCTTATTAAAAATAACTATATTTTTCAGGTTCACGCGTGTTTCGAGATTCTCGGATTCGACATTCTCTTGGACCAAAAGCTTCATCCTTATATTTTAGAAGTACGTTAAATTGTTAAAACATACTAATTAAAACTAAATGTATTTTCCTTCATCATCATTAAATTTTGTTTTAGAAATTACTTTAATTCGTAAAGGGATCGTCAACATCATTCAATTCTGTAACAATAAATAAAACAATTATGTTAACTTATGAGACATTGAAATTTAAAAAAAATAAAGCTAAGAGAGTTACTTTACTGGATAGTAAATTCAATTCAATGAACTTAATTAATATAATTTCTGTCTACCGGGTACACATACATGCGCATTCACCCTAGGTACCACCAAACCTATAAATTTCTTGGGTAATTTTTTTTTTTAATTCGTTGCATGTAAGTAGTTCCAACAAATGTTTTCCTTTTCTTTCATTAGGTAAACCACTCGCCAAGCTTTCACACTGATACGCAGTTGGATCGCGAAGTGAAGGAGAGCCTTCTCACCGACACCTTCACGATGCTCAACATCTGGCAATGCGACAAGAAACGAGTTTTAGAGGAAGACCGAAGAAGAATACGAGATAGGCTGCTGCAGACCAATAAGTAATGAATGCTATAAAAAATATTCATTATGTTTGTATATCTCACCAAATTGTTAATCGAACGAACCGTTTACATATTTTTTTTCTCTCGATACTTTATAATCTATTGACGTCAAATTAACTGAATCAGATCGTAACACCGCAAGATATCTAAACTTATATCGAGCGGTATTACGAATTCACGACGAAAATAGTAAAGAGTTAGGATAGGTTAGGTTTGTTAGATTCGACATGACAGTTATATATAAGAATAACATCATTACAAATATGTCTATCACAGAAAAAATAGGTTTGTTACGTTTGACATGAGACGGCAAATTGTAAATATTTATGGTTCACTATTTTCGGCCAATTTATAATATCGCAACTAAGATTTTAAACTGTCAGATATTTACAATGACATGTACATACATAATGCCGGGGCCGCACTGATACTGCGACAATGACGCGGCAACGGCAACATTAACAAACACTTGTCGTTTCTGTAGTGCGGCCACCGACTTATTATGTTTATACGAGTTTGTTTTCACGAAATTTTAGAGTATATGTCACCGTAAAATTTTAAATATCTAGTTCAGTTTATAATCTTAGTTGCGATATTATAAATAGCCTAAACCTAAAGGCTTTACCAGATATTATTTTCTTCCTAACGATTGACTTTGAATGTATAATATCGCTCGCTGGCTTCTAAAACTTTAAAAAAAGTTGATCAGACAGTTAAAGTATTAGATATTTATTACATTTTCTATTGATCAGATGTACTAAGCTATTAAGTAAAACTACTATAAATAAAATCAAATTTACTTGTGTAATTTAGTATGACTTGTGCAGATTTGCAGAATGTCCTGGCAACGAGGACAAAGAGCCCGAGAAAACTCCTTGGCAAACCCAGATACAATGGGAGGAGACACATTTGGGTAATTTTAGGTACAATTTATTTGATTTTGAACCTTTATAGTTGATTCCTTTCAGATAACCTTTAGTCAATATCATGTTTTAATATTCAAACCATTTAATTAAATAATAATATCTAGGAATATATACATAGATCATCAGATTGTTTAACTTATAGTAAGTCGCTTTCCCAATTGTCCCCAGATCCCACATTACTTTAGATCTGAAGAAAATTAAATACGTACAGTTTGTTTTACATCAAGATGGAATTTTGGTAAACAAAGTTTACGGCTTACCCTTATTGTTAAAATTCGTAAATTCCATTTCACAATACCTTATTACATTAGCTATCATATTATACAATTTCACTGTACTGTATTTTTAATTTCCATATAATTACAACATTTCCGATGAAAGTACAAAAGTGTAATAGCCGCTAAGTATGGTATGTGATCTGACGTTTGATTGTTTACAAAATTTCTATCTTGATGTGGAACAAACTATAGACGTACTGTCTTATTTCACTCCTAGTTAAGTAATATAGGCATTAAATAAATAATGTAGGCGTGTGTACCCCGAGGGTGAGCGGTACGCGGCGCTGTTCCAGCAGCCATCGGGCTCGTTGTACACCGGCACGGCAGCATCACGCGCGCGCGGCGACTGCGCCCGACAGCAGCGCGAACAGTTTGAGGTATGAGTATGACACGAATATAACACGAATGTTGTAAAGATAATAATTAACACGCGCTACCAACCCTAATGGTTTCAAACAGCAGATGCTTTGAGAATACAAAGCTGCGTAAAAAAAATTGTGACAATTGAAAGTGTGAGGGTTGCATTTTGGCGCTTCTATCTATCGATACTTCAATGTAATCATAATAATTAGAGAATTTAGATCTTTTTTATAATATGATAATTTTGATTTTGAGTATCTTCTGAGGTCACGTATTCTTATGTCCTAGCCGTGACAGATAACACTTCATTCCCGGAGCATCCATTTTTCATATCTTTCAATAATATAAACGCAAAATACATTTCCACCTATGACTGAATATGAGTTTATGTAAATGTTTATAATAATTTTTCTTTAGCAAACAAAAGCGAAGTCTGAAGCTCTAAAGAAGCCATCTCAAATGAAACCCATAAAGGAGATTGATAAGAAATCTGACGAGGCCATGGCAACAGTTGGAGACGCCGTTTCAGAGAAGGCTAAACCGAAGACTCGCCCTGACAAAGACCAAAGAAAAGAGAATAAAGAGAGAAAGGATGACGACAGGGAGAAAGCGAAACAAGAGAAAGACAAGATGTCTATACAATCACTACACCCTGTTAGTTTTATTAATTACTAGCTCTGCCCCGTGGTTTCACCCGCCCTGCAAATGATATTACCATAACCCATCATCATCTCACTGCCCTTTTCCCGCGTATATGGGGTCGACACAGTATGGCCGTAGCACAGTTAAACTTTTTTATTTATAAACCGATTGAGATAAAACAAATACACTAAATGTTAAGTTAAGCTAACCACAATACACTAGTGAAAACCGCATCCAAATCGATTAAGCCGTTTATGAGATTAGCGGTAACAAACGCACAGACAAACAGACAAAAATTCTAATAATCATTGTTTTAGGTTGTATTGCGTTTGTTAAGGCCCCTAATCATAGTTTTTCTCAAATATCTTCCATGTACAAACAGCGATCAGTTACATTTCTATTATATGTATTGATAAGTTTCAAGCTTCTAGCTTTAAAAATGAAGAAACTTCCATACAAACTTGCATTCCCTATTTCAACCCTTTTTTGCACTAAAATGTAGCCTATATCCTTCCTCAGGTTCTATACTTCGCATTTCGCATTTATAATATCAGTAGGGATTTATATTCAAAATTAGATATTGAATTTTATATTTAATGCATTATTTAATGGATTGGAATTCATTGGAATAGTCATGTAATCATAGCAAGCAGCAGTTGGTGGTAAAATGAGCCGACTCAGCCGGAAAGTCGTAGTAAGACCTAAAAGAATAATAAGGATAAGACCAATCAAATAGAAGCTCCGCTTCAATAGGCAGGGATTTGCGAGCTATATTAACACTTCAAACCTTTCGGAGAAGCGGGGCGGAGAAACAAAGCCCTGAAAGGAGAAACTAAAAAACTAATTAAGGTCTAGAGCCGCACTGCCCGTAACTCCGCCCCGTACTACACTTCCGCTCCCATCCATTTACCCGCTCTTCGTCAACAGCCCGCAACTCTCTGAACAAGAACATTACTGCTTCTCACCGCTCCGCTTCTCCACTCCGCTTCAACTGAAGCGTTTTGAGATCACATCTGCGTCTATTCCTCTCTTCTACTTTTTATCCACTCCTCCACTTCTAGCATAAGAAATGCTTACAAAAGAAACGTGTCGATTTTTGAGTTTAGTTAAAAATAACTTCTCGTTTCTACTGAACAGATTATGGAAAAGGAAACAAAGCCTCCATACGTGCTGTGCTCTTTTGAACCAGATCCTATAGTTGAGAAGGAGGAACGCGAGCGCATCAACTTGCTCGCTCAACGAGATTTCCTCATCAGGAGCTACGGAATGTTGGAACAGGTAACAACTAAGAATATCAGTAGAGAGATGTGGAGCCCGCATCTAAAACGTCGAATAAAGAAAAGCTTATATATTATAAATACGACGTAAAAACTATAATTGGTTACAAAATATTGCATTATTATCTTTGGAAGTTCTATAAGTTATAGTAAATCAGAAAACTATATTCTCTATATATATATACTATATATAGTCTATATATAGTCTTTGAATCAATACAAGTATCTTTTTAGATATTCAAAGACAAGTGAGCAAGAAATAGATAAAAAGTAACAGGACGAGTATTTATTTTAGATCTATTTGGCGATGAAAAAAATGGGAACCTTGAGACCGGAAGATGAACGCAAATATGGTGTCTACGGACGCCTTACTGCAATTTCCAACTCACCAAAGGTAATTAATATACAATTGAAACCAGTTTATTAAAAAAAACATAAAATAGGTCGGCTATGTTGCTTCTATTAGCGAGACGGTATTTAGAAGAAAAACATTTTTCTGCAGAGAATATAACATTGACAACGCTACATACAAAAATAAGAAAAAAAAATAGAACATACAAAGTATGAAAATCATGGGACCGAACAAATTCTTGTGTGCAGATTGGCGTGAAGAAAACAAAATCACCAACAGATGAAGAACCGGGCACCGAGGTAAACAATGTAAACGGATGTAAGTGGACTTTTTAATAAATTTGGTAAATTGTTGTCTTTCATCTTTGGTTTGGGAAAAGTCTACGGAAGTCTTTGCGCTGACGATGATGATGCCATTTTATACATGTGTAGGCGTAGTGTACGACAGCCGTAATATTTATTACTCTGGTAACATTCTATACTTAGTAGTGCCGTCGGTTTCCACTTCCGTAAAATCAACTCGTGTTGGGATAAAAGCTTTCTCTCTTTCTTTTTCTCTGAAAAAACTGAGAAGAAAATATGTTCTATTTGAATGTTTTCATATCCATTATAATTATTTTCTTATTGTACATGTTCAAATTTTTAAGATAACTATTTTCTTAACGACTGTTAACGTATGCGCGAACATTAATGTCTACGAATTTTCCTTAGTGTCGGCATCAAAACACGTCCTCGATGTCCCTTTCATATTTCCTTGTCTCTAGTAGTCTCTCTTAGAATTTTCCAAAATATATCTATACTAAATGTTTTCAAAGACATGTGAACTAATATTCTTTACATATTTGTTATCAATTTTTATTTAAATCTTTGTATCAACCGCTTCATAAGGTAAAGATCTCCGACTTAGTTTCAAGGAGCAAGGCATATCTGCAACTGACTCCTCTAAATCTTGGGGTTGAAACTCTAAAAAGTTGTACAATAAACTACACTGTATGGGCTTTTTTATTTGTCGTTCTACAATGATTTCTTGTATTAACACGAATACTGCACTTTGAAATAAAACTAATTTTACCACATTTATTTAATATTTGTTCCCGACGTTTCGAATTGGGCGTCAGTTTTGACCGTCTTGAACCTACTTTCGTCCGACGGAGGTTTATCGGACATAACGTTCTCGAATCATAAAAATTATTAAATAAAATATATAAAATCCGTGAAATTAGTTTAATTTCAATCTTTCTACAATTCTTTAGGCTTTAGTTGGTTCATCTTCTACTTTTATTCTTAATTTTAGCACTTCTCAGTTAATTAAACACTAACGATTATGTAAATAAGTTACGTTTTGTCCTAGGAGTAAGTAAAACTTTGTTTCTTGTTTTGTATAACGTTGACAGTGTTTCGCGTGGAGTGTCGCAATGCAGTTTTGATGAGACGTCCATTCTGCCATTGAATGTAGGATGTCTAAACAGCACCTGATATGTGAAGAACGTTCTGCGTGACATGGAAATAGGTAAGAATAATACTAGTTTCTATTTCATAGAACAAGCACTCGGCTCACCCAATATTATGTCACCATCACTCTCTTCAGCCAACAGTCGTCCTGATCGCAACAGAGATCGGTCCCCTACTGCCCTAAGACTTTTCGGCCCCATCGTCTACTCGTTCTGGACCGGCTCATTGCCACTTAAAATTTGCAATTCTTCAGGCCAATGTTCTTCGGACGCGCAGAGAGACCTCGTGCATTACCGTTTACATTGCCCTTTTAGTGGGCTTGAGCCGTTTAAGGGCACCTCATCACCAGGCAGTCGAAGATAAACATCCGCGACAGTTACAATTTTAAAAAATTAACTGATGCGTTTTCAAGCTTTATTATGTAGGATAGAAATCTACAAAGCAGCTGAAATTTTTATATTTGTTGAATCTACTCGATAAATAAAGAAGAGGAAGTGGAGATGCGAGTGGAGATACTCTCATTCTTCAGAAGTACAAATATCTCTCTATCTCTATACTCTACCACGGTTCTCTGTTAGCTCGTGATGTTAACAAAGTCGAGCAGACATATTCACGCAGCGGCTATCGCTTTTGTAAATGACATGTATAAGTAACTTTGTTCCAGGATTACTTGGTTGCCAGTTTCGAATCCAGCCGTCGTTTCCTCAACCTATAAATTAAAACCATGGCTTTGTTCTTTTCGGCCCAACTCAACATATCTGGCAATAATATAATATTGTGCACCTGTGTCTCTCGCATCTGTAGAGCAAATATTTTAAACAATTTTTGTTAAATAATATAATTACAAAAATTTATATACAAATTGTAATTACATTATATTGTATTTCATTTAAATAAAGTTCATGGATAATGAACTCAGTTTTAATTTAGTTTATCACGAGTAAGGTACAAACCTTCATGTTTTTTTTAAAATCTATAACCACTGCTTTTTTACAGACTTTTCTAGTTAGGTATACTACACACTAGTGTACACCTCAGACCATATAACGTCCATGATTTTTATTTTACAAACGCGAACATACAGAAATCCGCCGCCGATGAACCTGTTTACCTTGAAAAATAAGTCTCCCAAAGGATACTAATGAGACCAATGTCAGCTAAAGATTTGTATAAAAATCTAAGAGAAAAGGATTTATGAAAGGAAACACTCTGTACTCTTTATCAAAATATATTTGTCTGTTTTACACAATTGTTAATTAGTCTATAATAAAGTCAAGCTAAAAGTCCAGCTTTATGTTCTAAAATTAACGTACCAATAGAATCAAACATTGATGAAATCAACAAATGCATTATTATTAATTTATTGCACTCGCTAAGTCCTCAACGATGGCAGTGTCCGGTCGCATTCTATCGGAAGTTCAGAATTGAAGGCGTTTAGCGAGACTGCCGCCATCGATGTTGTCCAATAGTTTCCTCTTGAGCGATGGCTTTTCAGATTCCAGTTTGAATACGTTTGTTGGCATGGGCAACTTCGCGCCCACGGTTGGCGCTGGTTTATTGCTGCAATACAAAATATATATAGTATATTCCACCTTTGTTGACTTATAATTTAACGGTTGGGATCTGCAAACTTAATTAAATTGCGGTCTTAGTTGCCCACAGAGTATACACAGGTCTATACAACTAAGGGTAATGAGCTAAAGTTACCTCAGCTGTATTTATACCTTGTTTCACTTGTTTCCAGCAAGATATGAATTTTGTAAACAAAGGTTTTTACGAACAAATTCGTAATTTCAAAATATTCTCGTAAAACAACTTTTTATCGTATATCGTACATTATAACATTAGCTATTCATGTTACGCAATTTAATGTGACTTTATCTCACGATTTCCACAAAATTACAACATTTCCGATGAATGTATAAAAAGTGTAATGGCCGCCAAGTATTGTAAATGACGTTTGTTTGTTTACAACAATCATATCTTGCAATGAAATAAGGTATATGAAGATGTTTAAATCGCTTTAACTAATTGATATGACATTTTTACTGCAACATTCTGTATTATTTTATATAAATATTCGGGTATTTAAACGACTATTAATCGATTAACAAATTGATATACCTTTTTTGCTCAATTTTTTTATAAAACGCTCTAATCTAAAATAAAAAATCTATGTTACAGAAGATACAAGTGGCGATTATCATTCACATAAAAAAGAATCAGACGGACGACAGTTCCTAATTTTAAAAAATCGCATTTAGGTTCTTTTATTTGCCTGTTCTTTTTGTCTCAATATTTAACCTAAATGGCCTCATTCGCACACGAGCGCGAGCGTTAAAATAACGTTTAAGTGACACAAAGGGATATACATCTTAGATTTCTAACGTTGAGAGTTGGACGACGTGGAATTGAGCGTACGAAACTCGTATGTTTCTGTTATGACAGGAGTTTAAAAAGCGCCGGCGCTGCAATCAATTGGCTGTGCGTTCGGGCCACATTCCGAAATAGTTAAAAAAACGAACCAAGATAAAGTCTCAAAGCATTATAAAGCGACAAACACTGTCCTTTTAAATATAGTTGATCATAAAGAGGATATACCTTATATGCTTTTATTTTGCATTTTCGCAACACAAATTCATAATGATTTTAAGCGCTTGTATGAATACAAATATTGGGGTAAAATGCGCTAACGTCGGTTTTTATTGCGAAGCTTTACGAGCTCTTTTGCGGTCAAGACCTAATTACTTCGTTTTAACAATTATATACATATATTAATTTTTATGGATATCTAATGTTTTTGACTTTAATCGATCGGTTAAAAATATCGAAAATAATTGACGAGACGCGATACTTAAAAAAAAAACAGTGCCCAGTAAAGTATTAGGAAGTAGTTAAGTACGTTAGTTAAGTATTTGGAGGTGCACATTAAGGAACTTGACATGGTAATAATGTGTACATGTGGGTTAACGACGCTATTTATTTGAATATGACTACAAATAGTATCAAACCACACGAAACACCAAACAAAATTGTAAATGTTGAATCAATACCTGAAGTAAGACATTTGCAATGCTTGAGTGCAATCACACCGATTTGGTGGATACAGCGCAAGCAGACTATCGAGCAGTTGCAACAGATCGTCGGAGGCCGCACTGAAGATATGCCGCAATTGCTGCGGCGGAAACAGCTTGAACTGAACATAGTCTGTCAGATTCTTCATGCCCTAAAATACATGTTTTACTGATTATAAATTACTTGATAGATATGTGAGTGAGTGTATAAGCAGTAAATTCAAGAATCAATTAAGTCAAAAATACTTAATTATCTAAATATCTTCAATAAAGTATCAAGTATGAAGATTGTGGCCTCTAAATTTGTAGTACTGATTGGCAAATATTGACAAAATACTCACTGGCCAAGTTTCCTCATTTGGTGTTCCAAACACCTGGAAGATGCGGGAAAGCTGATCTAAATCCGACTCTCCGGGTAAGAATGGCACCCTCAACAGTAACTCTGCTAATATGCAGCCCACTGCCCACATGTCTACGCCAGTTCCGTATTGCCGTGCACCAAACAACAACTCAGGGGATCTACAATGCATTAGTAATGAAAATAAACTCTATGTTAAAGAAGTTTGTAATACATATTCAAATTGTTTGTATTCCTATTCTAAAAAAGAAGAAAATGTACATATATAGTCTGATATATCGTTGTGTAATCGCTGTTTCATTAAAAATAATAAAATCTCTCTACTTCTGAAAGGCTAATCACCTTGGACATCTGCTGCGTTACCTGAAAGACATCAGGTTATGGGCCTAGAGTCAGTGAAATGATGGAGAATTTAATGATTCTTCGAATTGGTCCGTTGGGAGGAAAATATAATTGGGATACTTGGAAATATAAAGTCATAAGTCTTCTACGTACTATTCCGCACGCGATAGAAGTAAAACAAGGCTCGTTCAAGAAACCCATAGAACCATTTCCTGAAGCAGGAGATGCCGCTGTTGCAACGAACAATGCCGATATAGAAAGGTTTGCAAAAACAGATGAAACTGCTATTCTCATTATAACAACCAATATGCAAGAAGACACATTAAGAAAGGTTATGAGATATACGAGTGCAAGAGAGGTATAGCAAGAACTGAATACACTATTCGATGGTACAGACGAAGACAAATCATATAATTTATGCATGAACTTCTTTGGCTTTAAGAAGGGCTCGGCAGACGACGTAGCTGCAAATATGTAGAAATTGAAGAATATTTGGTCGCAGCTGAATCAAAAATTAAATAAGGATAAAAACGGAGAGTTATTTGAATTACTACTAATATGCATGATTCTTGTTATTTGTTGAATAAGATTAAAAATAGCGTTATAAGAGAAAAGTGTGGCTTAAAAGACGATGTTGTGACTAGAATTGAAAAAGGTATGCTTCGGTGGTTCGGGCATGTTGAAAGGATGAATGAAGGGAGGGAGAGTAACGAAGCAAATTTACGTTGCAACAGTGAGTGGCAGTGTTGGAAGGGAACGTCCTAGAGAGGTGTGCCAGGATCTCGCCAAATGGAAATACATAATCTCTGCCTACCCCTCTGGGTTACGGGCGTAAGCGTATATTTATTTATTTTATACGATAACGAGCCTTAAAAAGTAACTTTCAGGCACAAACACTCTCAAATTAATTGCCAAGAAGAAGGACAGAAAGTTGAAATGCAACTACTGCCAAGCTATCGGCCATCGAGTGAGAAACTGTCAGAAGTGGATCATGGACGGCAAGCTTGCGAAGAACAGTAATCTGCAAGCAACTCCTTCGACTTCTAAATCGGCAAACGTAACCCTTCGTCTAGAAATAGTGAAGAAATATTTTCAATCGAACCTGACACCGAAAACTGGTACGTGGATAACGGCGCCACGAGCCCCGTTACAGAACAGAGCAAATTTATTCTAAAACTTCGAACGTTTCGACGAAATTTGTACTGTAACAAAGGCCAATGGCAAAACGATGATTGCGAAAGGCAAAGGTTCAGTAATATTTGAAGCCAATGTAAGAGGAAAGTTACAACTAGTAACCATATTCCAGCTATAACGAAAGGTTTGTTCTCAGTTTTAGCAGTACATGGGTCCCGAACAGCAAATTCTCATCGACGACAACAGAATGCACAGTCTATGTCAACGGAGAAGCGTGCTTATTAGGAAAACGCCGAAAAGAAGGTGGATTATACAGATTGGACATACGTGTTGTTCCTCCTGAAAATCCCGCTGAAGTCTTTACGACATCCGGTACGACGCAACTTTACCATGAATTATTTGCGCACCAAAACAAGAGGTATGTAAAATCTACAGTTAAACGAGAACTGTACTTAGATCTTGATAAAGAATTATGTGAAGGTTTGCATATATGGAAAAGCTCATAGGCTCAAATTCGGTACGAGAATCCGTGCTACCGCGCCAAGTGAAATCACACGTACCGATGTTTGTGCACCATTTGAACCAAGTTATTCGAAGTACAAGTAATATGTGTTAGTTCAAAGATACTATACAGAGATATATAGAGACTATACAGGCTATCGTATGGTATACTCCCTGAAACATAAATGAGAGGTTAAGGATAAGCTCGCCTTAATGCTAGCAGACTAAGACCGCAGGACATACTGTAAAGTGGATTTCTCATGGAATTCTGCAATGTCTGGTAATGGCCTACACAGCAGTTAAGCAAAACGGCGTTAGCGAACGCGAAAATAGAACATTGGTTAAAACCGCACGTTCAATCATGTATGCGCACAAACCGATGCCACGAGACCCGTGGGCGGAACTGATAAACAGCGCAGCATACGTTCTTAATAGTAAGGTCCGTCATATACCAATCAAAAGTCTCCGCACGAACTATGGAAAAAAACCAACGATTAAACATCTTCGAATCATAGGTTGCAATGTGTATGTTCACGTTCCCAAACAAAAACGCAAAAAGATGCATAAATAAGCCATCAAAAGGAGACTTATCGGATATGATAAAAATTGCTACCGAATTTGGACAACTAACGGCAAAACATGTAAACTCATTCGTTCGCGAGACGTAAAGTTCGACGAAAAACCGTTACCTAGAGGTAATGTAGATACGTGTTGTTTAGCGAACACGAGGGACGTACACGGTGCGGTTGCCAAAGTAGCGCCACTCCGAGGGAGACTGCGAAAAAACTCATCCAGTATGGGTATGGATAGTGATCTTGAGGGAGAACAAGTAGACCCTCAAATGGTTCAAGAAGACCACATCCATAAACATCGGCAAGATCATGTTCATGAATCTGAACAGAGTTTTGATTTGCAAGATCGAAATAGTTATCGTATCGTGCAGGCTGTCATAGGCCTGCACGATACGATGACTATGTGTGTTCTGAAGAAACATATCTATATATAAACATACCACTTGGATACTAATGTAATGGATTACCTTGTACTACTACTATTTTTCAAAAAGTTATCAACTACAGGGTCTCTGAGGTAATAATGCAACAAATTCTGTAATTTGTAACATTACAGTGGGTCAACTATTTATTTATTTACAAGGTTCATAAACAAGGTTACACAAAAAAATACCATATATAAAAATAAGCTTTCAAAATTTCCTAAAACCATATAGCAATTTAAATTTAACCTCAAATTTTGCACCCTTGCTTGATACTTCCATACTTATTTATTACTTCACTCATCCTTACTAATATATATCTAAAAATAACACTTACCTATACCATCTTGTAACCACTTGATGAGTGTTTATTCTGGTTGGTGATCCAAATGCTTTTGCAAGTCCAAAATCTCCAATCTTCAATATCCCTTCACGGTTTATAAGTAAATTGTTGGGTTTTAAATCTCTGTGCAGTATCCAATTTTGGTGTAAGTATTCCAGTCCTGTTGAAATATTAAGGTAAATAAAAAACTAAAAAACACACTTTTAGCATTAATCAAAGTAAAAAATAAATAATTCTTAGCATGAGAATAAAATTACTGATGACAAAATTAATGTCACTATTCTAAAAACGTTGGGTGTTTTGTATTAAATTTTTAAACCCTGCATAAACGAATAAAAGAAATTTATCCCGGTGAATCTTATATTATCGAATTATTAGATTGTCATGGGTCTTCGATGAGTGTGCGAAGTTTGATTCAAATCTGATCATTGAATCTGGGGCAAAATCACATTCAAAGATTCCATTACACTCATTTTGAATTTACTGTGTATGAACATGTTAAAAACATAATCATACACAGTAAATTCTGATAGAATAGTGGCCATTTATCATAATAATGTCAGGTAGCTCTCAACGTTCCACTACTATCCAGTAGATTTCTATAAATATACCCTTACAAAATTTATATTCCATATTTTACCACATTATGAAAATGTTATTTAAAATGGTAAAATAAAAACTTTTAACAGTTATTACTCAGAGTATAGTACTTTGAGCAATGGATCAGGTGGTAATTTCTATTGTTTATTGATGGGAAAAAAGATAGAAACTCAAATTACTGCAGGCATCAACATTATACATTTGAAAATGAATATAAGTTTTACCTTTCAGAGTCATAATTGTATATGCTTTAACATTAGCTGGAGTCAGTACAATATTGGTGTCCTTAACTATTATTTCCAAGTCAGTATCCATAAAGTCAAACACTAATGATACATTTGACTTCTGTCCAAACACATCTGAAAAATATGTAGTTTTATGATAACTTTATGACCAATTTATCAAGTCTTCTATTAATTCTTGATTTTATAATACATACAAGGAATAATTTTAACAAGTCAACAAATTACTCATTAACAACATATATAAAACAAGTAATTATTTATATTTTTTTATTAAACATTTATGAATTAGATATATTAAAAAAATAGAATCACAAAAAATGCACAATATTGCCAGTAAGGAGTTTTGGAGTGAGTGAGAGGCGAGGGTGAGTGACTCCCCCTTGAAAGCCTTTTATAAAATAATATGAACATCAAAGTAGAGTATTTTCTGTACCATATTAATATTGCCCATATTGTATGTTGCCCATATTGTGCTTAATATACTAAAGAGAAAATAATTGACTGTTGATGTATTTCTAGTAAAATATTTTATTGTAAAACTAATTTAATACAATCAAACTACCAGTTTTGAATTATAGTTTTTGCTTAAAGACCAACAATTAGAATGATAATACAACCTAATAATCCAATGAGGTTGATATGTTGCAATTCTTGTAATAATTTAATTTCTCTCAGAGCAGTGCGGTTGATTCCATCTTGAGCTTCCAGGCGAGATCCAATTTTTATTTTCTTAACAGCTACTATTTTATCACTTTTCACATCTTTAGCTTTATATACAGTAGCAAACTGTTAAAAAGAAAAGTTAAATCATTAATATATTGCCACTTATCAATTACTTTTTTTATAAAATGAACCATGGTCATGGTTAAAATTTCATTTAATTTCTATAATATATACAATTAGTTTATTCAGTTGTACCTGTCCCTCTCCCAGAAAGTCTATCTTCTCATAACGTAATGTTGGTTCATACATTATTATACCGTTAAATGTCGCCTACAAAATTGTTACTTCATTCTACCGATTTAATAAATTGAAGATGTATTTAATTATTACATATATATACACTTAAAGCTGCTTAGTTAATCAAAAAATACAACATAATTTTAATAAAAACACGACAACACACTACTCCGAGAAAACTGACTGCGAGTTCAAATTTGACATCTCATTTAAATTTCAAAAGTATTACCACGCTGCAAAAATAAATGATAGAAAAATGTCGAATTAATCAATCGGTCACAGCAATAGATAGATAATATATATGATAGCCGGGCCGAAAGTTGAACTATGCCTTTTTTATTTTAAAAATATGATCAATTTATTTAAAAAGGTAAACTATTCCACTTGATCATTTACCGGCTCCTACATTTTCTGATACTGCGGTTAGTTTTTGGTTTATTTTATGCAGATGTTTGAATTGTCTGCCATATTTTATATCTTCTTTGTCTTCCAACAAATTATCTTCAATACAAAATTAATCAGTTTTTTGATAACGATAATATATGATTTATTTATAGTAAGAATCTTCTATTAATATTAATTAAATAAAATCATATTGCATCTGGATTGCATCACTCATCACTTTATTTTTGGTCCCTTTTTTTCACATCACTATTTTCTTAATATTCTTTATCTGTGGTCAGGCGCTTTTATCGTCAAATTGTAGTGGTACATAAATTTTACTGTTCTTCTAAAGTACATAGTCATCGATATCAAGTAAAATGGCAGAAGGCCAAGAAGAACCAAAAAAGATAACAATTACAGTAAAAACTCCAAAAGAGAAACAACAAGTGGAAATCGAGGAAGATGCTGATATCAAAAAAGTATGTATGAGACTATAGAATCTATATTAAATGGCGTAATAACATAGATTTTAGACACGCAATCAG
Source organism: Papilio glaucus (assembly GCA_000931545.1). NCBI lineage: Eukaryota > Metazoa > Arthropoda > Insecta > Lepidoptera > Papilionidae > Papilio > Papilio glaucus. Next base: position 280,678 of record JWHW01001246.1, read on the forward strand.
TGGTGACATTTGTTTAATCGTCTACGAATCTAAAAATCAATTTGCATTGTATTTTTAGCTTAAAGAAGCGGTGTCTCATAAGTTCAGCGCTGAAGTTGAGCAGTTGTGTCTTATTTTCGCTGGAAAAATAATGAATGATAACGATACTTTAAAACAACATAACATCAAGGATGGCTTGACGGTACATCTTGTTATCAAGACGCCTCCTAGACCGGAGCCAGAGGGAGGGACGCGACGTCCGCCAGGTAACTATTTCTTGTAATAATCATGAATCATGATTCTTATTGTGTATGTCAATTTTATTGGTATTAGCTTGAAGAACTTACTAGAAAACATATTTACAGCCCATAACCATACAAAACTTGATGCATGGGTGATATATTGGCATATTAATATCTTAATTGGATTAAGTCTCTAATCATAGATTCAAGTACCATATCCTTACCTAGAGCATTTCATAAATGAAAAGTAAGATGCTGCTGCCCTTCCTATGGATCTGCTATAATCTTATACAGTCTAAGGAAGAGTACAGTTTTAACATTTTGCCAGTCAAACAATTTTTTCAGAACTGACTGAACTGATTGTAAGATAGTCAAGAGTTCTATAATAAATAGTTTATATCATACATTTATAATGGTCTCTGCTTCTGTTTATACTAGAAAGTATTATTTTGTATATTATATTACAATATAGTATTTTATAAATAGAGGTATGTTCCTAGTACTCTTTTTTTTTTGTGTGGAAATTTCTCATGCATACTCAACTGTATGTGTAGAAAAGGTGTAGGAGAGATGAATTATGTTGGGCTTCCACCAACGAAAACCACATGGTAGTCTCCATCAGCGCTGACAAGGGGCTGCGGGATCTCAGTATGGAACCCTACTGCAGTCCCTAGCACACTTTGAAAATATTTTGCCCATTCTCAAAAGCACCTCCATTTATTATCTTCTCGGGTTGCTCTATGGATGCTCAGGGCCCTAAACCTGCGCACCTGGGACCCTGAGGTCTCCGTGGTCTTAGTAGACCTTACTTCTACATCAATATTTCTTTTCATATATGTTCATGGATTACATTAGTACTCTTAATATCTTGTTACATAAAGCAAGCAGTTCTTGTATATTTTGGTTGTATTGGAATTAGATATGTGTAATTTTAAATTATCTACATAGGTTTCATATGGGTAAAAATCTAAAGTTCAAAAAAAACACATTTACACAGTTGTTGTGTATCTATTAATGGTATGTCTATTGGTGGTATGGTATGTCTTTACATTGTTGTCAATGGACGATAACTTAGTGGTAGCTTGAAATTCTACAATATGTCACTAGATGTCATTTGAATATTAAATATTTTTCAATAAACAGTTCATTACTAAAAATAAACACCATCTTTCAATGATGGAGCAGAGCAAAGCTTGGTCCTCACAGGTAGTCTTTTTTTAAATAAAAGTATTGTATTAATAACTATGCTATAGATAGTTCTCATTATAACTAAAATCTTACATCCATAACTCTATATAACAACTCTTAAGGGACTGTGCATATTTTGGTGTTATAGAAAGATATCTTAATAGGATTGAAAACGAAATTGATAATATTTTACTATTCTAAGATTTATTTACTAATATAGTGTAAATACAAACAAAACAACTTAACAGATTATATCTACGCTATAGACATTGCTATCTTCATCTGGGGTTTTTGATGCTCCAGCAGTTTAATTGTATTTTTTTATATATTCTACTCATATCTTAGAATACTGTGGAGAAACTTGATTATATAAAAAAAAAATCTAGTAACTTTCCTGCATCAAGTTCATTTTTGATGCTTGGTGGAGGCTCAAGATTGTCTATTTCATCTTCCTCATTGTCTATTTCATCTTCCTCATTGTCTCATTGTTGTTATGTAGAGTGAGCTTAATGCTACTTAGAGTGTGTCATTGTATGGACAAAACAGTAAACCAACCAAAGTCA
>JWHW01001246.1:286894-316925 GCA_000931545.1 Papilio glaucus
CCGGCAGCGGACCCGGGCTCATCAACACGCCCGGCATGCAGTCGCTGCTGCAGCAAATGTCTGAGAACCCGCGTCTCATGCAGTCGATGCTGAATGCTCCGTATACCAACAGCATGCTGCAGGCGCTCGCAGCAGATCCAGATATGGCTTCACAGCTCATCAACCAGGTATAAACGTTCCATTTCTCGAGCTCGTGAGCGTGAGCCTTTACATGTAGTATTCGTGTACATGCACATTGCTTAAGTGTGTCTCCCATGGAGCTACCTGTACCTTCCCAAGTCCAGACTCGTGTACTTTCATATGTGTAAAAATGCGACCTGAACAACGTGTTATTTGGAGTTAATACTAAAAAATAACATAAGGTTTGTAAGAAACGGGATTCTTACCGCGATTAGCCTTTTTAAGCTCCCGATATTTCGGCATAGTTGCATTCGCCATGGTCACGGGCTGACTCCTGTTTCTTACACACCTTATATTAGTAAAAACCACGAAAGTTTAAAGTTATATAAAAAATAACATGTTGATGAAAATATTATATTTTAGTGTATTGCTAAAAAATAACATTGTTAATAAGTATTTATCATGACGTTCATAATTATTTACATTACATTACTTTACATTACATTAATTATATACTCTTTTCCGTTAATTTGAAGGATTTCCATAATCTTATATCTTATTTTTTGTAATAAAATGTTACCAAATTGTGTAAACATTTTATAACAATATTTTTAACCATTCCAACAAAGTATAAATTTGGAACTGTTGTATTGGAACCCATGAAATCATGTTGCGCAGTCCACACCGTGACAAACTACGTTATTTGCGCTTTCTTTAAGATCTTACAAGCAAATTGAAAGAAATGGTCCCCAATTATAATAATTTGTAATGTTGAGTAACAATTTTCAAACGAATATTCTTATATTTTAAATAAATAAAAATCTATTATATTTTAATCACGTTTAATATAATGAAATATCTAATATTCTAGTATTTTCAAAGATTTGATGAAATAATTATTTTCAGAGTTACATATATCAGTATTATTATATATGAGTCATGATCATTGACTATTGCAAAAGATTGAGTTCTGAGATCATAATGGTTTCAATGACATACAAATGCATGTCTGTAATTTACTGTTGTATATTCCAGGGTTGGCCTTTAACACTTTAACTCATTTATCTAATTTTTTTTCCAAATAAACAGAACCCAATGTTTGCCAACAATCCCCAACTGCAAGAACAAATCCGCACAATGATGCCGCAGATGCTGACTCAACTACAGAACCCTGAAATGCAACAAATGATGACCAATCCGCAGGCAAGAGATACTATACTATTACATTTGTGTGACGTAACCTTGGGTTTCCACCGTGTCTCATGCGATATGTAACTTGTGCCATATAAACAAACATGTCGCGTTGTAGTTCTAGTTATAGTCGATACATTGAGAGAAACCTTGCATAGCGTCACGATTTTATGCCAGTGAAAACCTGCGGTTACAACGTCATCTAAGGACATTAGAAAAAAATGGTTATCATGGATAGTCATTTATCACAGAACACTTAATCTTTTTGGTGTGCGCTAATAATAATTTTGAAAATGCAAGGAAGCAAATCATGTTATCTTTATTCTCGCGATCTTCGCTATCCGAATTAGAGTAAGCATGTATTTATTTATTTTAGTTTTAGATAAATACCAGTTCTTCACATGGAACTGGGACTAGACTATCGACGAATCGTTGAAAAAAATATTGTTATACAGTTTTAACTATTTATCATCTTTCAGGCTTTGAACGCTCTGCTGCAAATTCAGCAAGGCATTGAGCAGTTACGCACGGCGGCGCCGAGCCTCGTGAACAACCTGGGGTTAGGCGTGGCGGCCGCCGGAGCTCAGCCACCGACCACCACCTCAACCACCACCGCCGCGACGCCCACCACGCCGGCGCAGAACAACACGCCGCCGCGCCAGCAACAAAACTCGGAGTTATTTTCACAGGTCTGTATTATAAACACTAACATTGATTTTCTAAAAATACGGAAAAAATTGAAGAATGCAAATCTATTAATTTGCATACAAGCAAACACCCGGAAAGTTAGGCAGAGATTACAGATATCCATTTGGTACGAGTGTTGGTTACTTGTACCATAAATATGGCTGATTTCAGTGTCACCATCATCATCATCATCATCAAAATAAGTTAAATTAGGACGTCATCTACCAATACTGCAACTCAATTCCGCATCAAATTTGTCTTGGACTCTTTATTCATCCTTTTGTCATGCTCAAACCATTATCCATTTAAGGGCATGTTCTTTTTTAAGCCACTTTTCCCTATCTATTTCTAACCTATCAATTTGTCACTGTTAACTGCCCAAGGTTCACGTGTCGTATATTAAATTTTATAGTTATGTTAAATGGAGCATGTCAAATACTTCTGTCGATTACAATCAATAACTACAGTTTAGTCTAAATACATACATTACACACCAGCTCGGTTAGATAAAACGAATAAAAAACTATGGGTACAAGAATTTAGTAAATCAGTTTAGTGGTATTTTTTAGTTTATCCAAGTCAAACAAATACTAAAAACTTTTCTCTTTATATTATTATTGTAAAATTCTAGATATATTTATTGCTAACTGGTGTAATCTGATTTTTACAGTTTATGCAACGAATGATGTCTGCCATGTCGAACAACCAGAGCAACACGAACCAGCCGCCGGAGCAGCGCTACTCTCAGCAGCTGGATCAGTTGACAGCCATGGGATTTCTGAACAGGGAAGCCAATCTGCAAGGTGAATAAACACTTTCACAAATTAATCAACGCACAGCCCAAACTACGGGGCGGAGAGACTTTAAATTTTGATTTCTATTATTACGTAGGCGGATAACTAACAAAGGGATTTTCTAAATTCATCCCCTAAAGGTCTAAAGCAGGGGAGGAAGTTTGTATGGAGAAATAATTGTATCCAATGTATGTTAACTCCAAATCTATATGATAAATCATATTAAATAGGGTTCAGCTTAGGCTGAACACTCGTCGGTTAACTTAAATTGCACCGCGGGGGAAATAATAAAAAAATGGAGAAAAATAATATAAGAAAATAAAAGGAAATTTCAATAAAGAAAATCCTCTGAATATCATCTGTTATATAAAATATAATGTATTATGTTAATAAAATTATTAGTATATTATAACTTGATATGTCTTATAAATAATTATGAATTATAGTATCAAGGCTTTTATTTGATGAGGAATGACTGAGGAAAAGTGTGTGTTGAGCGTGTATGTTTTTTTTATTCGGTGTATGTTTATTTCCAGCGCTGATCGCAACATTCGGCGACGTGAACGCTGCCGTGGAGAGGCTACTCGCCCTCGGGCAGCTGTCCATGAGCTAACGCCATTGCCCATAGACACGTTACTATTCGTCAAATTCATTCACATCTTTTTCGGTTTACCAGCTCCTAAACCCGCGTTCTCATTGCATCACATAAATAGTTTAACTATTGTTCTGGTATTGTTTTTGGGAAATTTTCAAATGTTTTGGTGCTGTCACATATTTGTACATTCATCTGTTCAAATATGACATCCAATCAGTTTGTGTTTAAGTATACTGAAATTGTGTTGTAATTTTTCTATTTTTGTTTTAAACTTTCAACAGTTTAAAATAAATCTTAAACGTCTATACACCTATTATTAATAAAATGACTATTGTATTATCTATTATTATGTATTTCGTAGTATAAATTTAATGTGTCAATCGAACATACATTTTTAATCACATACACAGTTTTATGTATTAGATGTATGAAGTTAGATGACCATGAAGGTAGGTGACAGAAACATAGCATAGTGAAAGCATTTCCTCGTGCATAAATATCGTTTTTCCATTACTTATAAAATCTAAAAGTAACTAATAATTTTTTAATCGCCCTGTCTAGTTCATCGCAAAAATAGATTATACTGATATATATGGGACAGTTTTGTCTTTTAGGTAATTATAAAAAATTAATCGATTTTCATAATTGTCTGCAAAATATTTAAGCTTAAAAATGTTGGCTTGCACATGCGAGTAAATGGTACACTTGGATAAATGTAATATTGAATTTTAATTTAAAATATTCACAATATGTGACATTGTTTTATTTAGATAATACTGTCATACTTTATCATAAATTTCGACTTAAAGCGTACATGGTGAAAAGGTAAATAATCAGCACTGTGGAGTTTAAAGTTCCCATTAGCAGAAACCAAAGATTTAAATAGATAGGCCCTTAGTAATTATAATCAGATATGGTATTACACCGCTACAACTGCAATAAAAATTGATGGCATTGATGTAGCAGCTTCTTTTCATAAGCGGATTATTAACTCAATGAGCATCGCTCTGAATTGCTTAGAGACATTCTTATTTTCATTTCATAGCATTTAAAAAAGCGTAGATTTCTGTATATGACTTGTAGTGCGCGTTGTTTTCACAAGTTTTCTCGCACACAACATAATGTTTATTACATTATCAACGGTGTGTCACAATTCATGGAAACTTTTATGTAAATTCAATCAAATGAGTGAAGACTAATTAGTTTTGTTGTGTATTTCGTGTGTTGAAAACATATTCAAGAGCCTATCTATGTATTTAAATCTTTGTTAGAAACCTTTGTAGCATTGATGATGATTGTAATTTTAGTAGGAATTCATTAAATCTAGTATTTTAATTCCATTCCTTTATATCTAGGTATTTAATGATTTTCCAAGGGAAGACTCCCTGTCGTGTTTGGGCAAAGGTAATATTTTAAGTTCGGTAATTTATCATATTATTTTTGTAAAGAAGGTTACATTATCTCCGGTGAATATATTTTCCCATCTTTTTTTCTTTTCTATCAATGTTTAAAATTAATTTAAAGTTACATTAAAATTACATTTATGATTGTAGGTTTATGTAAATAGTTTTGTTTTACAATAAATGTAAAAGTAAAAATGGTTATAAATATAACGAGTTGTCATGTTGTTTATCTACCCACGGTTGTTTATATTTAATATTATTCAATGCTTATAAATTATGAGTTGCTTACAAATTATTTACACATTGGTATGTATTGTGTGGTGACTGATATCTGATATAGGAATGCTATATAAAATATAATCTTGGTTTTATCATTTTCTTTAAAAACAATTACATGACCTTGAAATAATCTTCATTCATAAAGCGTTGGTAAGTAGAATACATAATATTATACAATTATAACATACATAAGGTAGTTTTCTGTGGTAGAGCTTACCAACAATGAAATAACAAATATATTGAACAATATGTTGGTTCCTAATTCTTAAAAATTTGTAAATAGCAATGGAGCTGTCATACAATCAATTAAAATACTTCAAGCTTTGCTTATGTGAAATTTGAAATTCATTCATTTCAAACAGCCTTTTATTGCTCCTGCCATCAAATATTGAACTTTTATGAAGTCAATCTCTTTAAAGGTTTGTGTCACAATGTCCAAGTAAAGTCTTGAGTAAGCTTACAGAATATGCATTTAAAGTATATCAATACGTAAGGGCCTTTTCACATATAACGTCCGTTTTACAGGTCCGTTTAAACGTATGTATTATTAGCGTATGTAGTTGTATGAGCGAGTTCACGCACAATACAGTATTCAGGATCCAGAAAAAAATATCAATCCGATAAAATAAGCAGCAATCCGTTTTACATGTCCGTTTAAACGTATTTGTTATTAGCGTATGTAGTTGTATGAGCCAGTTCACACCATAATACAGTATTCCGGATCCAGTATACTGATCCGTTTATCGGATCGAAACCGAGCGAGGATTGGCACGGGGGTGCGCGAGGTGCTGCACACAACAAGCCGCCATTTACCGGTTTAATTCCCAGAGTCGTGCAATACAACACGACAACGTCCATCCTCGTTGAAAGTAGGCGAACACCGAAGAACGAAACTGTAGTATATCTCCAATAGCGACGGATCTGTTAAAAAGGATCCTGTAAAAATGGACATTATATGTGAACGCGCCCTAACACAAAATAATGCATAAAAAATACATTGTAAAAACTTTAGTGGTTAAATAAAAAAAAATTATATATGCTCTCCCATGTTTCGTAAATTGAAACGTCAAAATCCCACGTTACCATCTCTAACTGACATAAACTTCGTTTGTGAAATGCAAACTATTTTAACATGAAGTTTTATGCGTGTCAGTTAATTTATTAGTTATCTAGCACTTTATTCATTCTTTGCGTAACAGGCCCGTCGTCGAAGTCGATTTAATATATACATACATCTAAGTACTAGACATCAATAAGGGTACTTATTTTCCTAAGCCAAGAGTATTAAACAAAAAAAAAAGAAATTCAAAAATGCACAGAAAAGTATAAAATAATTTTAAGCAATTAAAATAAGAATAATTTTCCGTAATTAAACATAAAAATCAATTCTCAATTATATTTATTTGTGGAGTCGATGTCAACCAATGTAGGTATGGAACTCCAAAACTAATTTTTGGCGTCGCCGTCGGCGTCAGCCAAGGAAATAACAATATACTTGATATTCTTAAGAAAACTATTGTACAAATGAACTTTGTACTACTGTATGAAAATCGCACTCGACTGTTTCCCCCTCGCGACACTCACTCAACTTGCGTATTCCAGACCTACCTTGACTGACACCGAGTCCAAAAATAAATATCTATGTTTAAATAGATTAAGAATTGATTTTTATGTCTGATTGCGTAAAATTATTCTTGTTTTAATCACTTAAAAATATTTTTTAGTGCAGTTTTGGTTTTTTTTTTAAGTCATTTTTTTTGTTTAAAAATTCGTGTAATTCTCGATTTTTTGTAAGTGTGCCGTTTGTTACCTGATTTTGTTTATCAGGATATGAGTAGAGCGGATATGGCTACTAAACGCGCTGCTCATATAAGACGAGAAATACGAAGAAACAAACTAGTAAAGAATGCAAAAAAATGCGAGCTTACATGAAAAAAAGTTTTGGTTTGATACACGATCGTTTATTTGACGTCACGGAGGAGCAACGTGCCCTCCGTCTTGGCTTGATACAAGTCGTTTTAACAAAACGATAACACCGTCAATGTAGTCAACGTCAATTAAATACGCTTTAGAAGAGAACGCTTTAGAACTCATAACAACAGATCCTGATCAAATTTATATGGGAAAACATGATAACAACCAACTTTCAAACAAAGAAAGAGATCAAAATCGGTTCATTAATGAAAAAACGTTCCAAATAACGCATCGCTCAAAGTCCGCCCCGCGAATTGTCCACTGCGCGGCGGCCGTCTGTCTTGAACATATATCAATTTTTTTTTGTTGCTATACAATATTAATTTAAAAAGTTGAATAAATTATGGTATCATCCACTAAATCCTGGCAGGACTCAAATTTGGTCACCTTAGTTTTTAAAGCAAACTTGTCATTTTAATCAAGCTTAAATCCTGGCAGAACTAATAGTCACCTTAGTTTGAAAGCTGTCATTTTAATCAAGTTCTATAACTATTTATTTATTTTTCTTTTATTCTAATTACGCTATAATTACATTTTGTTTATATTTTTAACAAACTACAGATTCCAAGTAGATCAGAGACAAATAATAAACTAGACATGTACTTCCGGTTAGCTTTAAATCTCTAGACGTATATATGAATTATAGACAAAACAATTAGATAAAGCGTATGTGAAATAAAGTAGAAAATAGATTTTTTAATAACGTTACCGCGTACCAAGGAGGATATTAAAAGTACAGCGTAGCGTAAAGACGATTTAATTTACATGACAACTTACACAGACTATAAAACGTTTTACTGCATAAAATTGTTTAGTTACAACTATAAAGTTATACTCAGTAAGACAAAGAGACAATTGCAGGTTTTTACTGGATTATATAGTCATTTAATGTGTAACCATTATAAAATTAGATAATTGATATATTAAAAAAAAACTAGGTAATATATTACGTACATTCAAGTTAGACCATCGTCAGCAGTGTATAGTTCTTGTTTTTAATTAAGCACTTGTCAAATGAATCATATGTTTGGAGTAATTAACTATGTCAATGTTTGTATACTAATGACAGTTTCGAATGAAGTGAATTTTAGTTTTTATTAAATATGAATATTCCTACAAGTGCTGGAAAGTCTTCGTGTAAGCGACAGGAAAATGGCGACCCAACAATGGAATCCGAACGCCCACTGAAAAAGGCTCGTTTTGCATGGCAAGTCAAAGGAAAATATCATTTGAGAAATGAAACTTCCGAGAATAATAATAATGCAATAGCACTTAGATCCGATGATCCGGGAAAAGCCGGTTCATCATCAGAGAGTGTTTCAACAGATCTCGTTGGAAACACTGAACAGAATTTAGAAATACTAGGGGATTACTTATTAAAACAGGACTTTAACACATTAGATTCCGTAATTACAGACAATGATAAAACTTTACCGAACACGAACACGTCCAATGAAAAACTGGATTATCCTATATATGTTAGCTCTTACAGTCGGGGGTCCAGCAGTAGTTCAAGAAAATCTTCTGAAAAAACATACTCATCATTACCCATGTCAATGGTTCTGTCCCAGAGTTACACTGAAGATCAATGTATAGCAAGATGGCAAGCAAGACAGGTAAATCAAGCACACTATGTTCTTATTTTCAAAGGAATTACATTGTTTTTATAAACACATTGTAGATCTAGTTAAACTTTATTTTTGGATTATTATGAAGAAGAATGTAAATTCAAATTTATATACCACTACCCAGGCCTGGGTGTAATACTTTTGTGCAGTGTATAATGGGTGTAAGTTAAAGATAGGGTTCCTAATGCTTTTTATTTATTTTGTGGCCAAGTTAATCTCTTATCACAACCATAAATTGAATAAAATGAATTCATCAATGCAAAACCAGTTCATAGAAATGTTACATTACTATCATGTGAAACCAACCTGGTAGGTTAAATATTAATGGTTTTCCTCATTAAAAAAATCAAATGCACCTGATTAGTACATATGTTTAATTCAAGACATGTTTAAAACGTTAACTAGCCATCTATATTAGAAAGTGCCTAATTAAATTTTATGTTTTCTATAAATTTTAGAAGAATAATTTTTTATTTATGAATTTCCAGATGGCCAAAGGTTTTGTTGACAACACAATCAACCGTGTATTAGATTCATGGCTAGTAGCACCTTTACCGGCTGAGATGGACAACAATCGGTTCCTGGCATTGGATGTCGCAGAGTTTATTAATAATTTACCAGGTGATAATACTGTTGAAAATGAAGGAATTTTAATGGCCATTTCTGCACATGGACTACAAAACACTTCAAGCTCGAGCGGTTCTAAAAATAGCGAGCCTGACCAAAGTGATACTTTAAATCAAAAGAGTGACTCTAGCATGACCCCACCAAGCAGTCCGATGCCATCAGATGATGATATAACACATGAATCTTTTACTACCAATGAGCATATCCTAGATAGTAGCTCGAGTAACTTAGACATAACATGGTCGTATTCCGATGAAACTATGAGGAAAAATGTCAATGACCTAACCCAATTAGCTTTATTACCAGATACAAATCCCCAGTACCAGTATTTTAATGAGACTGAAAATCTCCAAGCTGCCAATATAGATTATGATAATGTTAGATCCAACGATAGTGATTTTGATAATCATCTAGACTTCTTAGATGCTGCTGTATCATTTGCGATACAAAATAAAGGTTTAACATCATATGGAACTGATTATGGTTAAAAATTACTGAATTCATTCCTTAATAATAGCTTTTTATAGTGAAATATTAGCACAAAATAGCAATTAGGTAAAGGTAGTAAACATAGAATAGTAGTAAAGAACTGTTTCAAACCTTTATCTGGAGATGAAAGCAGGAAGCCTTTGGAAATTAGAACCGAACAGAAATATTTTTAAAGATGGACTTTATATATTAAGAAATCCATAGCTATTAAAAGAAAAGTTCTTAATTGTATAGCTTGTATTCATAGAGGAAAAAATGACTAGTGCATTAGTGAAATAAATATGTAGGTGGTCTATAAGCTAATGAAGTGTAAAGTGGGAGGAGGAGGAGGACATTGATGATGATTTTAATTATGCAACACACTATAACATAACATAAAATTAAATTGGTAGAAATTGCACATCATTGATGAACTTCTTATAATTGGACAACTAATATATTGTTGGAAATATGACATGGTCAAATTTAATTAGAATGTTGTTAAATTTAAATGACTTGTCCCATTATATTGCAAAGTTTCAATATAATGGGACAAATCATTAAATTGCTAACTTTATATTTCATTAGACATTAGAAGCCAGTTTGTTGATCAATTTTTGATTTTTAATCCCTATAACTACCAGAAATAGTAGAAATATGAAATGTAGACAAGCAATGAAGTGCAAAAAATTCATGTGAATCAATAATATTGTAATAACAGCAAAACTTGATTGTATTGTGGCCATCTCATATCCAAGAAAATTTAACCCAATACACCAAGTTTGAAATGCCTGATAAACAAAACACATATTTGCTTGCCCCATTTCCCCAGAGATATAAATATGGTAATAAATAAAAGATGCAATTGTATTCCATGTATATTGTTCCAAAATCGGGGTTCTTTTAATTTCATGTTTACATAGGGTGGTAACGGAAGAATTCTTAGTAGAGACAGGGCCGGATGCGTAGGTGAAGGGGTTTGAGAAACAAATTAATTCACAATTTTTCAAAGAAATAAAAAGTGAAGAAGTCTTTATTCCAACTACGTAGGCACTTTTTTTTACAAACTTTTTGTAATCGAATTTAAGAACTGGCTATAAATAACATTATCTACAGCTTCACACCTCTACCCGCTGGCCGCGTTTCCACCGCACAAGTATAACCGTGGGAGAAAGCTTGTATTACGACACGATTTTACGCCAGTGACCGCGTCGGTCCTTGCGCATTATACATCGACGTGAATAAACCTTCGTTAGAACTCTTTTGAAGTCAACTCTTTAGAACTCAATGATTTCTCGGGGAAGTTCCGCACTTGCGGAGGCCGAGGCGGAAGTTCCGTTACAACCTTAATTTAAAACAGTACAATAACAATATTTTACTCCTGTTAACTGCAATGTACTTTAAAGATTATTAAAGGAAATACCTTATATTACTACGTTCATAGCCTATTAGCTGCTTCTTCATAATGGAGGTAATAATCAACAGTATTTTAATGTTAGGATAAAAATAAAGAAGTATATTTGTTTATAATAAATTGACATTAAATAGATATATATATATGAAGATTGTATTTTAAGAATCTTTCCTATTTTAACACTTCCGTACTTTGCAGCTATTTATCTCGCATACTACATATAAGAACGTCGAAAATGTGATATTATAAAATGAAATTCCTCAGATGAATAACTAAATTTAATTGAAAAAGTACAAAATGTTTTTATATTATGCCCATATCATAACGACTGAGCAGTTTTAGTTTAACAATTTTTGCTACTTTTTGTAGTTTCTATATACATATAATCGTAGAGGTGTTATTGTGCAATTTGTAAGGAATCTATGTATTATAAATGCTATTCCATTGTAGTTTTATTGTAAATTGTTTGCCATTATGACGTTACTGTCAATAAAATGATACCCTATACTATAAGTGCACATTGATTTTACAAAAATCCATTTTTAAGACATCCCAAGGGGGCTTGGTAGATGAGAGTTGACAAACCTCTTATGAAAACGTTGACATGAATTGTGGCCAGCTTTAATCACTTACGCCAGGTCAACTCTATTGAAGCCTTAAGCACACTCTCCTGGGTCCGCCACTGAAATTCATCTGCGTAAACTTAATCGACTGGATATAAAGGACCAAAACTGGTTCATCAGATATAAGTATCTATGTCTAATGTCTGTGTCTATGTCTAATTGTATTATTCCCCTTTCCATCCTACTTATCAGAGAGCAAATAGAGGATGGACAAGTATGGCTTATTGCAGATGCCTATGGGTAGCGGTCGCTTAATATCTGTTGAATCGCTTTCGGGTTTGCCAGCTTCTGCCATAAAAAAAAACTTTATACAGTACTTCTAAAATAGACTGTCAGGACTTTCATCTGATAGTACTTTTAATAAATAATGTGCCAGCATCGCGCCTGATGGAAATCCATGATCTCTGTTACCCCTCTGGGTTAAGGTCTTGAGCGCACACACGGCCACCAGATCCCAAAGAGCTTGTACTATTGAAACCACTGATATACTACTTACTTTTCTTTTGTAAATACATACTTTAGAGAGTTACACCCAGAACGCAGGACAAATAGACGTGGTCATGCACACAAATGTCTGTCCTTGGTGAAAAACGAACCCACGACCTGCGGCGTGAAAAGCAAGTATCTTACCACGCCAACCAAATGATATGGTGTTAAATATTGAACACAACATGGTATGTGTCTACTGATATGGCTATCTTAGTACTGTCTTATTTATGTGACGCCCAAGGCCCAAGGGTACGTCGTGAAGATTTTGTTTCTTACATTTTGCGAAAATATAGATCAAGACGGACGGTAAAGGTTATATAAAATAAAAAGATCTCAATAACAATTTCATTATTGCTTGTTATTCACATAGGTAATACAAAATAAACTATGCACAAATTTAAGACGACACCGATGCCACACATTTCATTTCATGCATCATTCTGACATCATGAGCAGTTTGTAAGTAACAAGTAACGTGAAATAGTTAATGTACACTCGGCTGCAGTCTCTGAACTGATGTGATGAAACTGGATATTCCGATTGGGCTATAATTACAATGGCCGCATGATCTAGACAATAATTGTATTAAACGTACTGTACAATTATGTTTCAATTATATGTAGCTCCGTTATAAATATATTTACACAATATTAATAAACTATTTTCTCTCGTCAGCAAATTTTCTAAGATAAATTTGTTCTGTAAAAAGTATCTTAAGGAATACAAAAGGTATTTCTTATTGCCTTAACTATTTATAAAAAATTGCATGGAAGTATTATCAAATTCACAAAATTACCTATTTTTTTTACTCGACAAAGAAATAAAAAATTTACGTCATGGAATAATATACATGAAAAGAAAATGTCTTTAATAATGATTAATATTTAAAAGAAAAGTATTAAACATCATAATTTACCGAGTTACTTAGGCACTAGTTAATTAATTCATTGTTTTTGTAATTAATGATTTCTTCCACTTTCGACATAAGTCAATGACGATTTTTATTTTCAAATTAGTACTTTTACAAATCAATTCCATCATTTTAAATTAAAATTCTGCAAAATTTTATACAGCCGAATTTGTTTGATAAATGCCCGAATTTGAAGTTAAAAAAAATCTGATTTTAAAAAGTGCTAATAAAAATATGGTGTAAGACACGTCAAAAGAAATTTATACCCACATCTATTTAACGGTATTGGTCTTAGGTTTAGCTCGGCAACCAACTTGTGATTTATTAACGTAATTATCTAACATACAATCTAGGCCCTGATCAAATAACAGATGAGGGTATACATTTCTTATGCCTGTATCTTATACAAATGCCGATATAAAATTGTCTCGATAAGTTCTCTTTGTTACATTTGGTCACAAAGACAGATTTACACTGGGATAGCATACCACACTTTGAAACCTGCAGCAACTTTTTGGCAGACTTAATGAAGAATGAAGAACAGACCTTTAGTAAGGCGAGTTTCGCGCGATCTATTGTAGCCTTTTGTGACAACAGTAGATTAATTAATTTTTTAGATGTCAGTAACCCAACGCCATCTTAGCTTTGGAGTAGAAGAACTCAGGGGCAGAGATTGAGATTGTGGGAACCTGGGCTAATAGTACTGGGGGCCCCTATAAAAAAAAAACAAAGCCTGCAATTTGTCAGTGCACAATATACAGACAACAAATACAAACAATACAAAAAAAATGTTAGTTTTCATTGTCGAGGGGGCCCTCGTCTGCAACCTAATTGTCCCGTCCGTCCCTGGACGAACCCTAGACATAAACTGTCCGATATATAAACCCGTTGTGCAATATTTAAAATTTGTTCATACCTACACGTACCTATTAAATTACAACGCTGACTTAATATAGACCTATCATTTTCTTATTGCTAATCTTACAGGCACTTTATACTGCTATTTATAAAATCTCAATATAGAAATACAAGTCTACAAGTTAAATCAAAGATATAAATAGATTGGCTTTCATGTTTCTAATTCTTCACATTCAATGTACATACACTGATTGAGTATAAATTCTGAATATAAATTCAATTCAAAGCCGTTGTCGTCATATACAGTATGTCCCGAAATTTGATGTTCCTGAAATCTTGCATCAACTTGTATCCCACTTAGTTTATGTTGCCGTGTTGAATAATCAAAAGGGCAATGTTTGCTTCATAAGATTAATATATTTTACGATTTATTTATGATAATGTTGGATAACTGGCTTATTTGCGCTAGTTTTTTTGTCCGAGTCACAAATTTCGGGACATATGCAGGTGTCCCTAGGTGGCTATAAAACCGTTACAATATTTTCATTGGTCACAACAAATATAAATATGATGTTAAATCGTAACGCAAAACAGTTAAGTAAAAAAGACAACTACAAATTGTTGGTTTATTTTATATCTATTAAAAAAAAAATCACACTTTTAATTAATTGGACTATACAAAATGACGGCCTCACACAAGATGGACCGACGATGTCAAGGCGGGAGTCCACTGGATGGGGGCGACATATGTGTAACAATGGCAAACTCGCAACGTGATTACCGCCGCCCATGAACATCCGCAACATCGGAGGAATTGCAGATGCGATGCCGGCCTCCAAGGTTCCTAAGATAATTTCAGTCCTCTTCCCTTTCTCATCCTTTCCTAATAAGCATAAGATGGCAAGGGGAAGAGGATTCCACGGGGAGTGGGATAAATGGGGAAATGGAAAAAAAATCCAGTCCTCTATCCATTAAAGGCTGGCAACGCATCTGCGACACATTTGCTCGTTGGACACCTTTTTTCATAAAAAACATATATAGGGGGTAGGTAGATCATACCACAAAAATGATTATTATATATACTTATATTGCGAGCACTTTTCATTTAGATTTCGTCCATAACTAACTGACATCTGACGGCACTATTCATTTTAAAAACTAGCGGCACAAAGTTATTCTGTCACAACCGTGTAAAATACCTATCGCGGCCTTGAGACAGTCACGTGGCAAGTACTTTGAACTAAACAAATTGATCAGCATAGACTGAACTCCGAGACGCATGCCCGTCTCCGACTGCGTGAACACACCCATCGGGGTAGGCGTAGGTGCGGACTGTAGCATTTACAAATCACGTCTCAAAACCGGTGGTAGTCAACCTGTCAACCAGCGCCAAAACCTGAGTTTTCATCTTTTAAACGTGGGCGGTCAATGAACATTAATTAATAAAATTAATCATGTATAAAATTTACTATGGCGGTTAAAAATGCACAATAAACACACTTAATGAGCGGTTAGCTTAATTAGCGGTATAGAAAAGTTGACTACCACTGTAAAACAAACAAAAAAATATGTATTAATGGATTTTTATGATTCGCGCTTACGATATCTTTCGAATCGAAATATGAAAAAGGAGCCAATGTTATATAATTATAAATTAACACAAATACTCTAGAACCTATACGAATATTTACAAGTAAGCCTATATTACACGTTTATATTGTTAGAAAAATTGACAAACACCGTTACACTCTTATACTTAGCAAAGCGTATGGATTCGTTCTTATTTACATTACATAGATAACACGTTCATTAAGACGCAAATTAGGGCACCAAAACATAAGTACATTATTACTGATAATAGCGAAGGATCTCGAAGATTTTATCAGATAATTTGAGCAAATTACAAAGATTTTGTGCACATAAATCGGTTAGTCGATATTTTAATAAGATTTTTCAATAAGATTTTTTTGCTAACGGTACTTCGTTCAACTTTTGCGTTTTACTAGGACAAGGTTATATAGCTTATTGAAACAGTTAACGTTAATTCACCTTGTCTGTTGTATATAACCTGCGTGTTTGGACTAGTGTTTATATACTAAATACGTCATAATCTAGACATCATTTATTTTGTATTTTCCTTAATAAATCCAGATATATTTTTTTGTAGACTTATAAATAGTACGGAACGACAAACAGGACAGGACAGAACTTTCAACTGATGAAAAGTGAAACATCTAGCGCTGCGACAATGCTATGGCGTTCATTAGTGGGAGAGTCCGCAACAACACCGGTTGGACGAATGGGCCGGCGGGACCGGTAAGCCGGCATAGAAGACCGGCGTGAAGTATTCTGCGTTTCGTCTGATGATGAGGTGTCAGAGTCCTGATACTATTTTTTGCAATTCCTATCCGTTTCATATAATGGATGAGAAGGGGAGGAAGATTTGAAAAAGGAGGGGGATGGATAAGAAAAGGAAATATCTTTTTTTTGTTAGTCCCCTCTATTCATTAAAGGTAGGCCACGCATCTGCAATTCATTACCTTGTAGCGGTTGCCTATGGGTAGCGATTACTTAATATCAAGTGAACCGCTTGTTCGTTTGCCACAGTATACTGCTTTAAAAATAGTGTACACAGGTTACAATCTGGTGAGTGTGGATTTATATAAGTTAATTTCTACCATTTTAGACGTTTAAATATACGACTAGTCTAGACCTTTGTTGTTGATAATGTACTTCGCGGTCGACAGAAACGATTTAAGTGTCCATCAATATATTTTTGTGCATAAAATCAAAGAGATAAATCTCCATTTCCGAGTTCATTTACTTTAAATTTTAATAAATGGACATGACCAAGACACCTTGCCACACCTGTCAGAAAATACATAATTAGGCGATATATGTTTTCCCAAGTTAAGAAACAAGCACTGTTGACTTTGTTAAAATATATTGTTGTTAATTGATAATACATTGAATGCATGATGTTATTTGTGCACAATATCTTTGGGAACTTGCTAGTTCTTTCAAATGAAAATGTCATTAAACGCGTTAAAATAATATTTAAATTCTGATATTACTTCGTCATCATGATTTCATATTTAAATTATATCAGTGTGACAATACGTTAATTTAAAAAAAAAGTTTCCAAAAAAGTACATTGGTGAATTAATTAATAAACTTACATACTTCACTATTAACTTAAGGCGGAAATTTTAAGACTTAGAGATATTTACAATATGCACAAGTAATATAAAGCAATACACACACAACATGGTCAAAACAGATTAAGTTACAAAATACATATATTGCTTAGTTCGTTGCCGGTATTTTTAACAAATAGAAAAACCACAAAAATTGCTTTACCGGATATGTCCTACGCAAAGACCACGACAATATGAAATCAAACATATATTTTAGACACGAAAAGTAAAAAAATATATTATTATTTATATACGCATTACATTTGTCAAATATATAAAATATGATTTTGCAGTAAAACGGTATTTAAAAAAGTCAGTGTTCCTCATTTTAAATACTAGCAACACTAGACTGTAGATCAAACAAAATTCAAATGTCAACCTTAATCTAAATAGCATAAGGTGGAGTTTTGCTTCACATGAAATTATAACTTATAATTGAATTGATAGGTAATAAATAAACTACAATGAAAATAAAAATAACAGACTAGTTATTATGGACTGTCTGCATATTATTACTATTATATTACTACATATTATTTCACTCAATACTTCAATCGCAAACTGTATTAAGTTAAAATAGAGCATTATAAGTCATAACCTCCAAAACTTCAAACAAATTAATGTTGAAAAATAACAATTCCATTACAGTAATTTTTCATAGAGTAAAAATAGTCCCTTGTGATGTGTTAGCACTTGCTCATGTATGTGACAGTAACGCTGGTGGGTTTGTGTTGGCAAATCGCTATGGCTTAAATTTTACCAGGGGTATATTTTTTGAGTGTAGGCACTTGTCACATACCCACTCCGCGTATACTTCCGCCGTCAAGAGCTGGAACGCAGGCTCCGTCAGGCCCGTACAACCCCTGAAAAATAAATTAAATTGAATGGAATTTATAAGAGCCCAATTTTCAGCCATACTGTTATAGGCTTCTTTTTATACCCACAGTTAGGTAAAACTCAAAGAAATATAAAAAAAAATTAAAGCTCTTTGCTAATTGTGCCTTATCTAGTTAAAAAGCATGGAATGAATTGAGCAGAAGCAACAGATATGCACATTTAGAGATTAGGCAATCGATTTTTAAGTGGTTGGTTGGCTTCTTTTCCCTCCCATTATAGATGTCTGTCATCTGTCATATCCGAATGTTCACCTTTTTTACTCATATTGTCTGTTACACAATCCAGCCATATTTTCTTTATTCTTCCTCTACCCTAGTAACTTACCACATTAATTCTCATTACTTATACAATTGAGGATTTACATTTGATATATGTGCATCAAGTATAATAATTAAGCTTTGTTTGTTAGCCAATACTACAACTGCATACCCTTGTAAGCTTCTACCTTTGTTAATTAAAGTTTTAAGGTGCCCATATATTTCAACACAATAAGAAATCACTATCATAAATGAATACAAAAACCTACTTAGTGCATTGTATTTGTAAATTCAACCAGAAATTTAATATAATGACAAAAAAGTTTATTGAATATTAGTCATTTCATTCATACAAACATGAACAACACATATCAATATCAACTAAAACCTGATACTTTTCCTACCATCATCTGTATAGGTTGTAGCTAAAGCTTTTATGGCCGGACGCCTGTCTGACACCAACCCTCATTGGGAATTGACACATTTCCTATCCACATTTGGTAGCGTTTCGTGTTATTTTGTCTACATGTAATAATTACCTTATTTAGTTGCCTTGAGTTTATCATTTTATTATAATGCAAAATCTAATACGAAGATTTTGTATGCTTAATATTGATATTTTATTTATTCAGTAAACTACCAACAATTGTAATGGACTTTTATGTCCAATCACTAATAATAATAATAACATTTTACAATCATGATACAATGTGTGTGGCTTTTAATAGGAGGGTTTAATTTTTATGATTTACAAGCCTTATACTCAATTAGATTTTTGGGGGTAAAAATAAAATTCTCACCTGTGAAACCAAAAGTTGCATCCTGATTCACATAAAATTGCTTGATCATTGTCATGCACCTCTTTATGACAAACTCCACATGGATATATTGGCGGTGCATTTGGGTTCTGAGGGTTAAATACCATTGGTTGGTCGGGAGGATATACCTTTCCTGCACTCACTGGCATTGGCTTGGGCCCAAACATGCCCATATTTTGGCCCATTGGCCCTACCCCCTGTCCTCCAGGACCTCCCATAGACATTCCGCTCATGCCAGCTAGTGGGCCACAGTTACCCATATTACCAGGACCTGGACCCATTCCCATAGAACCACTGTTTCCCATGCTCATTGGGCCTCCATGGCCCATATGGCTGCTGGTGTATGGAGGGCCAGGACCCATTGATGTCATGGGCCCATTATTCCCCATAGGTCCACCTCCCATTCCAGACCCCATTGGACTGCCATGTCTCATAGGACCGCAGTGTGTTGGTCCCATTCCTCCAGTCTGCATCGGGCTTGGTGACATTATAGAACTGGTAGGGCCCATAGAACCATTTGAGCAGTTAGGTCCCATTGGTCCATTCATTCTTGAAACATTCATTCCAGGCCCTCCACCACCCATTGGTCCATTCATTGACCCAGCGCCGAGGGGACTGTGCATTGGTGGTCCCATAGGGCTATTACCCATATGGCTGCCGGCCATAGAGCCCATATTCATAGGGCTTCCCATAGGACCGGAAGACATAGGTGAACCCATTGGCATAGAATT
The DNA here is from genome assembly GCA_000931545.1 of Papilio glaucus. NCBI lineage: Eukaryota > Metazoa > Arthropoda > Insecta > Lepidoptera > Papilionidae > Papilio > Papilio glaucus. Next base: position 306,855 of record JWHW01001246.1, read on the forward strand.
CATAGGACTCATTGGACTTCCCATGGACCTTGATGGTCCCATACCAGGGCCCATACTGTGGTTACTCATTCCCATACTTGGTCCTCCCATAGGAGACATACCACCCATATGACCCATGGGACTCATGTTTCCCATAGGACTAATTCCTCTTGGGGGCATCTGCTGGCTCATAGGACTCATGTTATGTGGAAGGGGACTCATGTGTCTCATAGGAGGACCACCCATATTGTGCATGGGGCCCATCATACCCATTGGCCCATTTTGGCTCATCATAGGACCATTTTGACTCATCATTGGACCATTGTGGGAGACTGTTGATGGTGAGTCATCAAAGGGATTAGATGCGACAATTGTATCCCCATAACCAGTCAGTGGTGGTGGCAATAAGTCTTGGGCAGTAGGTGGTGGTTGAGGAGTCAAAGCATTATTAGCATTTGATGTTTTTCTTCGCTTTTTCGGATTGCTTGGTGCTGGTGCCGGAGGTGTAGGGGTATCCATAGGCGGCTTAAAATCCGAAGGCCCTAATCCTGGCCCTGGCATCCTGTAAGATGGCATTCCTGCCAGATTGTGACTCATTTTGACTTTATTCAGTCTCGCGTCTTTTAACCATCATGATAAATATTCGCAATATTTAGAAAAAATATCCACATATAAGGCACCTCATTGTAACGAGAAAGCGTAAATACGTGCCGGAAGACTGGTTGTGTCTATATCTGTAACAAAAATATAATTAAAATTCATGTATTTATCTATTTTGAAACATATTCCATTGAACATATACACAAAATATGATTCTGTTGTTGCATATGGGATAAAATCTTTAAAATTTCAAATGTTATTAGAAGAAACAGTAACCTGCCTGATAATATGCAATAAAAACTATAAAGAAGCATCTTTTAAATACCAGAAAATACAATTAAATGGTAAATCATAATTGGCGAACGTAGTATTTAAATATAGCTTACAACATTATCAATTCGGGATCAGAATAAGTGATTATTTTTTGTCCTCGTCCAGACCCCAAGGCGTGCAGCATATGACAAATACCAAAAGTAAATTACTTTTCACATTAAGTTTTTGTCATCCGTTTAAGGTCCATTGATATATTTCTATTTTACTATACATGAAGACCACTTATGACAAGAAATATCAACATATTGCAAGAATTTTTATTTACGACTCACGATAGTCCAAACAACACACGCCACATTCACGATTTATTTTTATATGAAAATTACCGCTAGGGGTCGCCGTCTGTCGTTAATAAACAATTTGTTTGTGGGCAACGATACCATAGTTTTCTGCGGTACCTAATGTGTTGATAATTTCGCTGCCTTATTCAATTAATTACAGACTATTTCCTTTTTTTATGTTTCTAATTTAAATCCTTAAAACACGTAATTTATTTCTTTGGGTGTTGTAAGGGAAGCTATAATATTGCAATACATAAGTTATTAATTTTTAATACTTGCAACATAATGTAGTAACCATAAATAGAAGAAAAAAACAGATTTGCGTTGCTCGTGGTTTGCTTAACTTCGCTTATAGGTTAAAAAATTGAAATTTGACATTGACATATAGGATTAAGTTTCTTTAGAAATTACTATATGAATTGTAAAGAAAAAAATGGCATTAAATAGGCTATTTACAAGCTTAACACTTACTACGACTTCAATAGCAAGAAGAACGATACAAACATCATGTTATAATTTTGCAAGTAAACCTAATATCGAAAAACCGAAACCCGGATTTGGCAAAAGTTACAGAAGAATTGTTCATTTCCCTGAGGTATATACAGTGAAACCTTTAGACGTAACAAATCTTGCAGGAAGAGATCCCGTGACAGGTATTTAAATACATATCAAATACAGTGTAAACTCTATATAACGACTCAGGAACTGTGCATTTGGTGTTATAGTAGTCGTTAATTGCAGTGAAAAAAAAATTGATAATATTTTACTCTAATATTAATTTATTTACTAATATAGTGCAAATTTTACAACCGTAAAGCAACTTAATAACAATATCTATAGAGTAGATATAGTCTGTTACCTCCATCTGGCGTTTTTAGCTGCTCTAGTAGTTTAATTGTATGTTTTATTTTTTATTGGATGCTGTGGGATCATGTTTATTATAAAAAATATTTTTCTAGTAACTTTGCTGCAACAAGTGCTTGGTGGGGGCTCAGGATTGTCTATTTCATCTTCTTCATTGTATCATTGTCATATTGTTGTAGTTATTTAGAGTGAATGTGATGCTACATAGAGTGTGTCATTGTATAGATAACACGGTAAACTAACCAAAGTCAAGTAATTTCAATGTTTAAAAGAGTTTGTTGTTGTAAAGAGTTTACACTAAACAACATCGAAACATCCATGTAATTTTTAATGATATTACATTGGTTTCAGGAAGATTAGTTGCAAAAGGTATAGGAGGAGGCATAAAACATAAATATCACTGGATAGATTGGTATAGAGATGGACCTACAGAGGGAGCACCACAAGAAGAGAAAGTCATACAAGTAATTCTACATTGAAGCAGATTTTTGCACTCCTTGACCACTCATTTGATACTAGCTGTGATTGTGCATGTAGTCCATGTCGTCCTGACACCTTATTGTTGACTTTCAGATAATGGAAGATGGATGCAGAACTGCCCATATAGCATTAGTGGCAGTTGGAGACAAGCTCAAATACATACTTGCTACTGAAAACATGAAAGCTGGAGATATTTTAAAGACTTCACGCCACCTGCCGAGAATACCAGGTAAAATTAATTCTATCATTTTTACATAGAATGTTATAGTAAAATAACCTATAGCTACTGTAACAGTACCAAAAAATGGTTGCTCATTGTTAGAAGGAAACTGAGAATCTCAATGTTTTGTTTTTAATTTGTTTTATAATGTTTTGTTCCAGTTAAAGCTAATGATGGTGATGCATATCCATTAGGTGCATTACCAACTGGCACTATTGTACATTGCATTGAAAAGGAACCAGGTAAATGAACAATGACATCTTTTAACCTACATAAAGGCAATCGGCCCCATTCAAATTTTAACTTTGATTACATTTTAACATTGACAGTATTTAAAATCAGTACCTGGACAACCAAGATTTGCTTTGCTTTGTCTTTTGTAAGATTGTGATTTTTGAAAAAGGTGCTCAGTATTCATATAATGTCACATAGCACTATCTAACAAAATGTTGGGGTCACTGCGGGTTATTATTTCAAACCAATATATGATACAATATAATTGGCCTCTAATTTATTTTAGTTTTGTGAAAAGTAACTTCTTTTTAGAAATTCGCCTGTATAGACTTAATAAGTGAAACTTTAAATACACAGTTTTCATTCTTATTATATCACAAACTAAATAAATAAATGTATATATAAGAATTGGTCAACTATACATATAATAAAAATGTAACCGATTTTGTCTGTGCATTTGTACTTGCTAATCTCAGAAACGGCTTAACTGATTTGAGTACGATTTTCACTAATGTGTTGTGGTAAGCTTCACTTAGCATTTAGTGTTTGTTTTATCTCAATCAGTTAATAAATAAAAAAGTTATATCAATTTAAAGAATCATGTTGAACATTTGCTCGATAAAAATGCTATAAAATAGTTGAATAGGCTGAAGTTTTATTAGTTAACTATATATTATGGTCTTTAAAATCATCAAAGTTTATATAAGTTCAAAACAGGACAGTATCACCTAGTCATATTGTGCATTGAGATATTCATAGCATGCGCACGCATTTCGGAGATGCACGGCTCTCCCTGCTAGTGGTAACGGGTAATAGCTATAATTGGTATATAGACGATTTTAGAAATTATGTATGTATTCTTATGTAATATAAGCGGCTGGCCGTAAAAACTGTAGTCAGACGCTATGCAGAATGGACTACGCTCATAGTTTACACAATCATTTATGTGATTGTTAAACTGTGCTACAGTGATACTGTGTCGACCCCACATACGCGGGAATAGGGCAGGGAGATGACGATGGGGTTAGGGTAGTATTAAGTAGGTAATATAATTTCTTTTAAGTAAAGCACTGGGTGAAACCACGGGGCACAGCTAGTTTAATATAAGATCCAGAAATAATGTTTATGCTTTTACTTTTACTGACTTTTTGAAAATATGACTGAAAATATGATTGAAAACTTTTTGAATATTTATTAACATTTTTTTGTGTTGAACAGGTATGGGCGGTCTATACATTCATGCTGCAGGAACATTCGGGACTATATTGAGGAAGCAAGATGACCGTATCATTGTTCAGATGCCATCCAAGAGATTGTTCAGTTTCAATCAACACTGCATGGCTGTTGTTGGTAAGCAAGCATTGACATTTATCTTAGCAATAGAGTGATAGCCGACTTCCCTCATAACATGCCCATATCATGCTCACCTTTATAGTCATTTACGTTAAATGTGATGGGGGCTACATTGTGCCAAATATGTTTTGGAGAAAACTGTGTCTGAATACTTAGTTTTTATCCACATATTTAATAATTAACATTTTTAACATATAGGTTCAATTTTTTATTACTTATAATTGTAACTAGCTAGGGCTTATATGTGTAACTAGCAATGCCTCGCGGTTTCACCCGCCCTGCAAGTTTACTTAAACTAAATGATATTACTTACTTAACAGTAGTAATCCATATAGTAGTACTATATTTTGTAGAATAAATGTTTCACATGGTTCTTTAAATTGATATAAATTTTATATGTTTTTTATAATTACAGGACGTTTATCTAACGTAGATCACGGTAACACTCCAATAGGCTCCCCGCAGAGAAACCGGTGGCTGGGTAATCGCCCACGGTCTGGTCTATGGCAGAGGAAAGATGGTCGTCATGGAAGGAAAATCAAACCACCAAAACCAATTAAAGAGATCGTTTATGCAGACAATAAGCAGTTGCCAGCAATAACACTTCGCATGCGCCCTTAAAATGTTTTGATCAATGTAGAAAATATAGTTTAAATTTCTCAATGTTTATTTTATTTTCTCCTCTCTTGGCACAACATGTACCTGTCTAAATGAGATTACTGAAAAAGGTATAAGTTTATGAGAGGATAGCAATTAGATTTTTATCTTAATAACCTTAGTATCCGTTCACGCAGACCGGCTCGGAGATCATAGGAGGGCGCTGTTCTTTTTACATAGACAGGCGCGGATTATACGCTTGGAACGCACCGGCTGAAAGAGCACTGGTAACGCGGGCGCGCGCAGTCGGAGTCGGAACACGTCATCAGGGGCAGCCGGTCGGCTTCTCTTATTGTTTAATGTCTCAAAATTGCGTTCAAAATCTGTTTTCCTCTCCGAGCCGGTCTGTTTAAACGGACTCTTACTCTCTTAGTGATTCTTAATCAGATTATGCTAGTTTTCCGTAGATACGCTAAGAGGGAGGATTAAAACAAGCGTAAGCGCAGGGTTTTTCAGATTATGAACTGATCGCTCCAACCCGTGTCTTGGTTGTATTAAGGTTATAAAAAGAAATATGTATGTGTATCACATTTATTTTTATATCACAGCAAGAAAGTAACAAGCATATTTATAATAATTATATAATTGGGTATCTACACAAGATAATATCCATATAGTTACATAATATTTTACAGCTTGTAATATTAAGACCACATTATATCTTGAATTGAATTATAAACAAAATATAAGTAAAAAGTTACATTCAATTTTTTTTTAAACGAATATTCTATCGAAAAAATTCTATCGTAAGTAAATATGTACTGTTCAATTCTTTCCGTTATTACAATATAAAGTTAATCTCTAATTCTCCGTGTTATATGTCCTCATCTAATCTCACACACTGTTATTAACAATTGCTAGCATAGCTTGGTTGTGGTTATAAGTCGTCAAATCCTTCGTTTACCATTAAAAAACTCGTCGGTTGATCAAACTACCTGGTATCTGCCATACGAGGAACTGTGGGAGGTTATAGAACTAAGCTACGTTAAGGTATGAATGCGATTGATCCTGCGAAGGTCATGAAAGCGAGAACAAAAATTATCTTTCTGCTCCATCCCATTAATTACTTCTACACCAAGACGAGCGTGTGAGAACCTCGGAAGGGCGTTCGACGAGAATGGATTGACTAGAAAATTTGGATTCCTCCGTGATCTAGTGACCAAGTCTCTAGATATATAGATAGTCTATAGATACTTCAATCGACAACGACTAGAGGCAGCAAAGCGTGAAGGGCACGTGTAGATGGCAAAATACCGAAGGTTTCAAAACCACCAATCCCCGATGTCCCAAGTACCTGGGCATGCCGGGATAACGCCCAGAAATCGCCAGCAACGTTAATTGATTGCTGGGGTTCTTCGGGGAGCTGGGGTGGCTGGAGTAATCCATGTTCGCCCATACGCAAACTACGCGCTAGTCGTGGAGTTGCAGAAAAGTAACCCCCTACGATTATTACTAAGCAAATGGATGTTGGATTAAACTGACAAAATCTACTAGGGCTGACATTGCATCAGCTGTGAATACACCATAGAGTAACTTGAATATATTATTGGAATAAACTAAGCTCGAAAGTCCGGGGAAGGTGATAATATTGGACGTAACCATAGCAATCTCATCAACAAACTTGATTACTTAAACTTCGCGAATGTCAAAAACGTTAAATATTAAACATTACAGTTTAAAGTATAACATAACGGCAATATACGACTTTATAATATCATTCTCCTTTTACTTAATGTTTCTAACGTTTATAGCTGCGTAATGAATGCAATTCATAAGACTATTTTGTTCTAAATATTGGCAGAATGCAAATTGAATTCAATCATTTTCATTAATTATGTCTTGTTCGTCGTCAGAAAGAGCCAGCATCTGTCAACAAAGTAAATACGAGTTACAATTATTAAAATTTGGGCGTATATATTAAAGGATGAACATAGAGGAAATAGAAAAAAGTATATTTTTAGTTTCCCTTAACTTATGTGTTTATTAAACACGAATGGGCCGGCTCGACCGGTGAAATACCACGACCTCACAGGAACGACATAGAAGTAGTATGCTTCTGTGTTTCCTCCGATGAGTGAGGTGCCGGAGGCCCAATTTTAGTTATCTTTCCTTTCCCATTCTTTTCTAATAAAGATAGAATGGAACAAAAAAAGGATTGGATGGAGAGGAGATGAACAGAGAAATGGGAAATATCCTTTTACCCGTATCTGCGTAGCGTATCTGCAACTCTACTGACGTCTAGGTTTTTTTTTTATGGTAGAAGGTGGCACACGAGCAAGCGAATCACCTGATGTTCTGTGAGCGCTACCCATAGACATCCTCAACAAGCAAATGTGTTGCGGATGCGATACCTATCTTTAATGGACAGAGGAGTGTATAGACAGGAGAAAGGATATTTCCTTTTCCCCGCACCCTCTCCCCGTCCAATCCTCTTCCCGTTCCTATCCTATCCTTATAAGGAAAGGGTGGGAAGAGGACTGTAATTAGGCTTCCGACACCTCACTCATCAGACGAAACGCAGAGTACTTCTACTTCACGCCTGTTTTCTGTGAGGTCGTGGCATTTCACCGGTCGAGCCGGCCCATTCGTGCAACAGATGTGGTTGTTGCGGGCTCTACCACTGGTATGTAGAGATATAACATGGGGTGACCCGCTTGCTAGTTTGCCGCCGTAATAATTCTACATATAAACTTCCCGTTGATTTTATGTGTTAGAAACTATGTTACAATTGTGCTATTCTCAAGACTGATATAAACCTCATCAATCGAATTCCACCATGCGCATTTTTTTGTAGAGATGACAAGGTGGCACTTGATCACTGCTATTCGTCTAGCTCAGTAGGGTTAGAATAATTCATAGAATTTATAATAAAAAATCTACTTACATCACTCATTTCAGCATTCATATGCAGTTCCTCTAATCCAGTGATCCGTTCTAAGTATTTGCCGCTTTCAAACACTTTTAATAAGAATTCAGTGCCTTTCTCTTTGTAAGCGGTCAGTACCACATCGGAACAAGCGATGCATTGCTTGAACTTTGCACATGTCGGTAAAACAGTCTGGTATGAATGCAAAAAGCCGCGTATAGAATGGGGTATTGCGCCTAAAATACCATCTTGCCCAGAATCTTCCATCTCTTTGCCATCTGGATTGTAAACGGCCGGTGCTTCAACACTACAAAATAAGTACAATTGGTTAAAAATAATTATAGAGTCAGATAAAAGACGTCAATTATTTACTTTGAGATTATTAATTTATGATATTCGCCATTATTATGTGAGGACTGAGGATGTTATAGGCAGTTAACAATATTTAATTATTAGTGCAAGAACATAGCTATTTATATAATTGTTCAATTGACAAATAGATCTTTATTAACATGTCAATACAATGGTACTTGTAATATCGTAAGAGGCATTTATAACCTTCTTAGGTTATAAACTTAATAAGGTTTATTCTACTGTGATCACTTGGATGATATCACCTATGTTATTAATAGTATTTGAAAATCTGAGTATCTTTTATCTAAAGTATCTATATTATACTTAAATTAACAACTGAAAACAAGAGGCATCCCTGTGCATCCAGGGGATCTGATTTCACTAAATTTTGTTTCAAAAATTTTGAATGCACTAAGAATAAATAAATTTGACATACTTCTGTAATCAGAAGCCTTACAATGTTTGACCATCCAAAAATGAGGATACCACAGAGGTATTAGTTTTAGTTATCGTCAAAAAATGCCTATCCTGTGAAGTTTTTATATTTGGTATTCTCTGAACAAATTGTTCAGAACAATGACTATCTTTTTGATATATAAAAAGAATATGTTATATACCCCAGAGGATGCTGCAACAGAGCTGCCAACATTTCGACAGCGAGAGCCCCCGCTATGGCAGCTACACCCGGCCTCGTCACAGTGCACTGTTGGTCGAGCGTACGCTCTGCGAACGTCTGTAAATTAATATAATTATAATAAGTTCGGATCGTTACAATTTCAGTTGTGGAGTATCTATTTTAAAGTTCAATACATATACACATATATGGTAAATATTATCTACGATCTTACGTTGCCTGGTGCGGTGACGTCATTGCAGAAGTAACAGCCGAGCCGGCCGCCGGTGACGCGTGCCGCGCGCACGCACTCCGCGCCCTCTGCCGCGCTGTAACCGACGCCATGTCGCATCACTAGGTAGCTGTCGAAACCTAGTGCCGCGTTTATAACTATCTGAAATATATTCATATTTTGAATTAAATAAATACAAGCTAATTGCTTGTATTTTTTGTGATCGGATTTGAAAATATATATTTTTGTATTTGACAGCCCAATTATTAAGAAATATTATAGCCTATTTAACGTCACGCTACAACCTTTATGAGCTGAACGAAACGCTAAGTGAGAAGGATGTATTAGCGCAGGCGAGCAATATTCGCTAATAAGTACTTTAATTCTTAATAAACAGGTAGTCTAATTTTGTTTAAATTATTACGTTATAATTAATACATTTTAATGTCAAATATACTTTAAATTTAGACACCGTACTATTACTCGTGTACTCTAAGACCTCAGTCTGATGACACTGCCTCTTGTCCAGTGTACAACAAACGTTTACGTCTAATGAGCCTAACATAGTGCAAGTTCCATGTAACTGTTATATTTTCGTGCACCATATAGTATGCACACATTGCACACACAAGCTATGTAAAAAACAAATACATACTTATAACTAACGTTCTCTGTATTCTAGAATAGTAAAATACATAAATTGTTCATAAATGCATGGTATGATTGTAATGGTATGTACATTACCTTGCCATGGAGGGCTGCAATAACAGTGGGCAGCCAACGCGCTTCTCTTGAGTCGAGGAGCAGGAATATTACATCGTGTTCCGCAATCGCATCAGTTATCAACTTGACATTCGTATGCATTTCCTCCATCAGGTCCACGCCCACAGGATACCCTGGCATCGGTATATGAGCGAATATACTTTTGCTGTTCTATAATTTTAATTAAAAATATTTATAACACTTTATATGTATAAAATATTCTTTAATTATTTATATTTTTCA
>JWHW01001246.1:317296-340062 GCA_000931545.1 Papilio glaucus
AATAATACCAAAAAATTATCTGTCAATGGAAATCTTCTATAAAACCAGAGGTCGGCAACAGGCAGAAGGTATCTTTAAAGAGCGCTCATTGTTAAATATAACTACATATTTATTTAAATATTTCAACAAAAACAGGAATCGAATTACAGACCGATACCATATCTTTTTTCCATTTTAAAGTTCACGCTTTTACTGAATCGCTCTTAAAATGGCTTAAAACGGTCGTATACCGAAAATATTTTCGGCCAGTGATGTCAATACATTTAGAAAACGGGTACTTATCAAACAGAGACAGCAACATTCACACATGTCGAATGGCGGAAAAACGATAGCGTAATTAAAATAATAAGAAAAAAGATGTCAGGTAGTGTTTATCACTTAAGCGTAAACGTGAACACATGACGAATAAAGAAAGAAATTACGACGTTTTTGCTTTTGTTAACGGTTGTGCTGCTGTGCTAGATGAGACCATCTGAGCTTCTGCATTGCTTTTTCTCTCTCTTTTTTTCCATACATATCTCCCTTCTTGCCTTTAATAAAGGCCTTTTTAGCTATCTCTTGCTCATAAAACGTAACAACATTATACTTACAACTGTAGGTAGGATAAGTTTTAAGCTATTAGCCGCCGCCTGCGCTTTCCTTTGGCCGCCGTCGAGACAATCTTGATGTGTGTATAAAACTTGGCGGGTTGGATTAGAGTACGACACTTTGCCGTTGTCCACAAAAGTTATATTACGGAATCCCCAAGCCTGTGAATATACTATACGGATTAAACTTTTGTGGTTTGGTATAAAAGTACCGAACGTTAAGAGGACAAATGACAATTTTTGTCACATTATCAAAAATTAGTAAAGCAAATAACATACCAAAAGGTTGCGAGCAACATGGCAGCCTAGAGTTCCAGCTCCAAGTAACAGACACTTAGTTTTCTTCATCACATCCAAATCAAGGTCGGGCACTAATCGCCATTTCATTAATCTCATATTAAGATCTGAAGATGATTCAGCTAATCTGCAATCAATCAAATACTATTACTACTACAAACTACAATAACATGTTAACATTGTAGTAGTATAAAAACTGTTGATCAAATCAGTACTAAGCATTCCAGAAATGTTAAAAATAATAACAGTACTACTGTCTGTCTATATCCACTAGATAACTGTAACTCTGAAGTCTCAAGTGTATCGAAAATCATAAATTTATAATTCACACTAATTGTAAAAATAATTATAAAAAAACCTTACTTTATAGGATCCATTGATGACGACATAACAGCCAGTTTGGGACCAAAGGTACCCTTGTCATTCCTTTCCCAACCAACCCAACCTGCGCCTTTGACTGACTGTCCTTCTTTGTCTGTCTCTGAAATCTGTTAGGAGTACAAAAACTGTTAGATGCATCTTATGTTTTAAATTTACACACAAGAATACATTTTTAATTTATGAATGAGTGAGAAAACGAAAAAGAAATTCACCCGATCCCAAAGAAAGGCGATAGCTCGGATCCGTCCAACTACAGGCCGATTGCCATTACTACCTTGTTCTCAAAAGTCATGGAAACGACCATCAATTGCCAGCTCAAGAGGTACTTTAAGGAGCACCAGCTGATTAGCGATTGTCAATATGGCGTCGCTCAGGTGCGTGCGTGACCTTCTTGCGTACTGCGTGCGTGCGATGGTCGGAGGTAATCGAGGGCAAGGGGGACACCATAGCGGTTAGTTTGGACGTGGCCAAAGCCTGTGATCGGGTGTGGCACAAAGCACTTCATTCGAAGTTGCCTTCCTACGGGCTGTCCGAGAAACTATGCGCCTGGATTTCCAGTTGTTTGGAGGGTCGGAGCATCAAGGTCGTTGTCGACGGTGCATGCTCTGACCCGAAACCAATTAATGCTGGTGTTCCACAGGGTGTGTACTGTCGCCCACCCTGTTTCTTCTGCATATCAATGATACGTTGCAAACTAGTAACATTCATTGTTATGCAGACGATAGCACGTGTGATGCACTGTACAAGGCACGCGCAAACGTTTCTCGGGCTACTGCCAATGAGAACCGGACTAAACTTGTTTCTGGACTGGAGATCCTTTTGGGTGAAGTCTCTGATTGGGGTCGACAAAATCTTGTTGATTTCAAGTCCATCAAGTCACAAGTCTGCGCCATTACCGCTAAAAAACAACCCTTTGCTGTGGATCTTAGTTTTGAGGGCACTCCCCTGGTTGCCACAGCCAGTATCGGTATTTTCGACGTTGACATATCGAGTGACGTTCAGTTTCGCGGTCACTTGGAAGACAAGGCCAAATAGGCCTCTAAAAAGCTGGGTGTACTCAGTAGAGCGAAGCAGTATTTCCAGCCGGGCCACCGCCAAGTTAGGCCCCACATGGAATACTGCTCGCATCTCTGGGCGGGAGCACCCCAATACCAGCTTCTTCCATTTGACCGCATACAACGGTGAGCGACTCGAATTGTTAACGACCGAGCTCTTACCGATCAGTTTGATACTTTGGCCTTGCGGAGGGACGTCAGTTCCCTCTGCTTTTTTTACTGTATATACCAAGGGGAGTTTTTCGAAGAACAGTTTGGAACGATTCCTACCACCAAGTTTCGTCATCGGACGACACGACAGACCGCCAGGTATCACCCTCACTACCTGGATGGCTGGCATTCCTCCACAGTGCGGTTCTCGCAAAATTTTCTGCCACGCACAGCCGCGCTGTGGAACAATCTGTCCTCGGCGGTATTTCCTAACCAATATGACTTAGGGTCCTTCAAAAAGCGTGCCTATCTTCTCCTTAAAGGCCGGCAACGCATCTGCAGTTCCTATGGTGTTGCAGATGTCCATGGGCGACGTGGATCATTTCAGTGTTCCAGACGCTCGTTTGCCCCCTTCTCTTATAAAAAAAAAACATACTATGCATAAGCATGAATTTTCAATTTCCTTATTGAGGCATAAAATAGTATATCTCTCTCATCAATTAATTCAATACAAAATTTCAGAAAGACTTAAAAATAGTGTTTTGTATTGTCTTCAATTTAAAACAGTTAAGCAATAGTTAACTGTATCATCGAAATTTTTAAGCATTTAATTTTTAAATCAGGATCAAAATCATTAAAATTATTCGCGTTTTTATGGATAACATACCCAAATAGATAAATTTAAAATGTATCTAAATACAAAATTTCGAAGGAATTAATATACAAGAAATGCTCTCTTTATTTAATATGATATGAACTTAGTTATTACCTGTGGTATTTTTATATTATACACTTGACTTTGTTGAAAGCTTCCACTAGCAGTGCACCTCAATCCTACTATATTTATATCCGTATTACACAAATCAGGGCAGTGGTCTAATAGAGCAGCTATAAATAACCTCAATGGCCATCCAGGGCTCGAACCACAACTTGGATCAGCAAATACAAAGTATGTCATTGACAGATCAATATCTTCTCTGCTTTGTATATGTTTTGTTGGGTCTAAGATCTTTGACAAGCAATCCACAGTTACATAGTCACCATTCTTTGTAACCACAAAATAATGTCTTTGTGCTATATCAAGAGATTTAAATCCTTTATCCAATTCTTCAAGCTGGTTTTCATTTAATATTGTTGTTATAGATACTGGTTCATCTTTGATGTATACTGTTGGTAGACTAGGACAAGGGAATCCAAACCAGTAATAGTAATGGTATTTTTTGAGATCCTGGAATTAAGTTTATGAAAATAAGTAATTTTATATATTTTACTAATACAATAAATTTAAATTGAATATTCATTAAATGTAAATGGATGTGTGTGGTTACACAAATGGATAAGCTATGCAATAAGTCTATTACCTCAAAATAACACCAGTGGTAATATAAGGAGCAAATGGCTAGCATGGTATGGGCATGTTATGAGGGAAGAATAGTATGTGGGACGGAGACTGTTCAATATGAATGTAGAGGGATATGTTGGTAGATATAGACGTAAAAAGATAGGTGGATAGTATAAAGGAGTAAGTGCAAGAAAGGAGTAACTACTGAGATGAGACGGTTGATAGAAAGGCATGGAAGAAAGACTTGTATTGAATGTCAAATTATTCTTATAAAAAAAGGAGAGTATATATTAACAGTTCGCATGTTGTTAAGTGATCATACCACAACCACTAATCATCAGTAGCAATCAGAATAAATGAGTGTAAATGATACTTACAGAATAAGAGTAGATAAAAAAATTGATCAAGCTGCTGGGTTCAGTGATCCAAGCCTTAGATTTAACTTTAGACCATATCTCCTTTCCAGAATTATTAAGAATGGAGCTTTTGTCTGACTGTTTAAAATCCTCCAGTTTGTTTACATTGACTAGTGTTCCTATGACATTAAGATAATATTGCTCAGTCTCTGGGAACCTTGTAAAAAATATAATATTAATATTATTAACCGATAATATTCCAGTATGACAGGCTAGAAAATAAGCTGAGGTAATGACATTTAACAGGTTATTATATTGTGGTGATGAGCGGTTATCAGATACTTACTTTGAAAACACAGAAAGTATGCTAGTATTTGGGGCTTCAAGATATTAATAAGTTTGTGCTTAAGCATAAATTAAAGCAAATCGTCAACTTAAAATTTGTATTAGTAAGTACCCTATTTAGCTGACCCGATTGCATATTTTATTATTATATACTCTTCCAAAAAAGCCACTTATTATTTTACTTACTTGTTAAAAGATGTACCGTCGACTTCGAACACTGTCCCAACATCCTTACGGTAAGTGTAACGGCCATAAATATCCTTTTTAGCTTCTTGTAATTTATCAATATTCAATTTAATATCCGTAAAAATATGCCAAAACGAAGGATGTACAAAGGATTTGAATGGTACATACTGTACAATCTTAAAATCTTTGTTTGTTGACATGATTATAAATTACAGAAAAAATGACATTAACAGCATTGACTTTTGATATTAAGTTTTGTTTTGACACTTCGACCATACACCGAAGAGCTGACATTGACAGCTAAATTAATTTGTCTATGGTACAGATTTCCGGCTTAGGCCAGCTAAGGACTTAATGTACGGGAACTGAAGTGGGGATTTCTATACTTCCTCGAGCGCGTCAGATTTATATATCGAGGGTACCTTGGCGTTTGTTTGCATGTTAATGAGTGTGCATTTCAATAATCTCACTATTTGAGCGCGATGCAAAGGTGTGCGGGGATCAAAACTTGCTAAAAAAAATCGTGGACATAATCGAGCGCGGTCAATTTTTTTTTTATTTCAAAGGAAATAGTTCATGAATAACGTAATAAGATAATCTGACGAGTTCAACAATCCAAAGTAAAAATGTCACATAACCTTTTCTTTTTATTATCTAATCTTCAAACTTCATCGTTGGCTCCAGGGCTATAGGACTTGTGGATAAACCGTTTGCCAAAATAAAATTTTACACGAGAGCTAAAATCATTTAATTAAAGATCTAGGAAAAAAAATAAGAGAAGGTTAAAAATATGGTTTTCTTTTAGAAAAGATATAGTTTACTGATACCGATACAATAAGTGCTTAAAATATGAATGTTGAAAATTGTCATTATCTTCATTAAGCAGCGGGCGACTTTAGCGATTCAGTTTAAGCATTCTTAAACTGAGTCGCCCGTTGCAAATGCGACCAGCGCGTAAAAGTGACGATGCAGTAACACAAATCGTTACAAAAAGTGCCCTGGGGACTTTTTGTAGCGATTTGCGAATTAATTGAATATTTATTTATTAATTGATATTGAGAGAGCCACTTCTCATTCTCTCCTATTTTCTTTATCTAGATACATCGTTATCATTTCTTTGTGCTATGGCTTTGTATATATGGATCGCCATCCCCAGAGAAAATAGGAGTGAAGTAGTCTGTGTTTCGTCTGATGAGTGAGGTGCCGGAGGCCTAATATCAGTCCTCTTACCCTTCCCACCCTTTCCTCATAGCGATAGGAACGGGAAGAGGGTTAGACGGGGAGGGAGTTGGAGGGGAAAAGAAAGTTTCTTGCAGATGTTTATGGAGTCATAATTAGTCGTCAGACGTTTTGTTTTGTTGTCAAACAACTTGTTTTACATATTATCAAATACGGAATCCCACAAAATAGCTTATTTTGTGGGATTCCGTATATATAACTTAAGCTACTATAGGGTGAATACGCGTAACATTAGTCCAAGTCTTGTGTGTGTACCACCAATATATCGAGTATTCAATATCAAATATAAAATAAATATAACCCTAGCCCAGAGGGGTAGGCAGAGATTATGGATTTCCATTTGGCGCGATCTTGGCACACCTCTCTCGCTTCTATATCCATACATCTACGAATACATGGTCGTCAGTTAGGGGTACTCCTTATATAGCCCTTCTTTGGTATGTCACTAATCTGATTGATATAAGGTCTCCTTGAACTTCCCCAGCCAACTCTGCCACTCACTTTTGCAACATAAATTTGTCTCGTTATTCTCCCTTCATTTATCCTTTCAACATGCCTGAACCACCGAAGCATGTCTTTCTCAATTCTAGTCACAACATCCACTTTTAAGCTACACTTTTCTCTCAAAATGCTATTTTTAATCCTATTATTCAACGTCATGTTTATCATACTTCCTAGGGATCGCATCTCAACGGCATTAACTCGTGCTTTTCATTCCAAATCAGCTATCTCTTTCATACCTTAAAGTTGGGACTAGTACATTGTGTAACATTGCCAGACGAACCTTCATAGACACATGCTGACTCCTCACTACCTTACCTATAGCCCCATTGATTTATTTTCCACATTCACTCGTCGATCAAAATATTTAACATGTCTACCATCTCTACTAAACAAACATCCCAAATACACAAACTCTTCCACCTGTTTCACTTTTCTGACAAAAAAGGTTATATACGGGTACACCAACATAATTGGCATAATATACTTAATTTTACTAAAAGTCATTACTGGGACATTTAATAGAATAGTTTGCTAATGTCAATGGCGTAGATTTTTTTGTTTTAATATTTCTTAATGAAAATATTTTTTCAATCAGGTTACAATTAGTTGTCATTTCCATGTGATAAATAATCTGGTCCTAATTTAGACTTTTCGAAATTATTGTGACAAGTAAGTGGGAATTTGTATACATACTCATTATATAGATGGAGTGTGGGCGTGTAAGTTTGTGGGGTTTTAGTTGGGGAAGCGGGTTCTTTAAATTTTTTTGAGAACCAACACCCATTTCAAGCAGCTTTCTGAAAAAGAACCGTTGACGTAAATGGACTTGACCTATTTTCAAATCGTTGGTTTTGGGAAAGATTAATCGAAATTCTCATTTTACAGCCATTGCTTAACTTACTTTTTAATCACCCAAAACTATACTTTCTGCCCTCGATGACTTTTGGAAGCCACTCCATTTTAATCTACCACAGTTTTTGTGTTAAGTTTCATGAACAAGGTAGTCATCGCCACCTTTGTGTAGCCGCATGGGTTAAAGTATTTGTAACAAATATAATATTTTTACAATGTGAAAGTAAACATTTTTTGGGATGGTTGCTAGATATTATTTGGTTTTCAACGTGGGGCCACCGTTTGAGAACCCCTGTCTTATGAAGACCGAGATGTCGCTTCTCGCAGCGCCAGCAGCGCGCAGCACCGCCTGGGTCCCGCTCAGTCACAACCTGCCCCATAATTGGGCACATTCGCGCCAACACCTACTCCAACTAGTATTCCATGGAGTAGGAAGAGGTCCTCGGCGAGGCAAGGTGGTAGTTGGGTTTGCCACTTTACTATCGTACCTGTATATTTACATTGAAGGATATTCACATGCTCATTTGCTCCCATTTCCAACATTTTTTTGTAATTGAACTTTTTTTACGTTCAACCTTACTTCTATTTCAGAATCTGCAACAAGGAAAGCTATAACACTTATAACATGGTTACAAAAACGTTAATTAATGAAAATTTTATAAATGAAAATGTAACTCTGTCAAATTATGCTTTTAATAAGAATGTTAATACTACAACTAATCTTCCGATGAAAATTAACTTTAGTGAAAATACTAGCATTTCTTCCTTTTCAAACAAGATAGGAAAAAATAACAATTCTCATGAACAAACGTCACCTTATTTAAATTGTACCAAGGTGCAGATAATATCTAAAATGACAGAAAAGAAATGTTTTCAAAAAAAGCCGACTGATATCACGTCATCGTTTACCCAAGCGTATAAGATTTATAACACAAGCTCCGATGAATTTAAAACGGTTAAAAGTAAAAGTAAAAAAGACAAATTAACACGTTTGGCTGTATCAAAGGAGCGCAGTAATGGCCAACAAACTGTAAGCGATATGAATGAATCTGAGTATCACATTCGAGTGGACACCAACCGTAGATGTAAACGAAAACGTCGCCCAGCGAAAAAAATCGGTCGTCCTAACCTAGAAGAGAAGAAATTTGAATTTTATAACGGAGATCTAATGTGTTGCCCTGCGATAAAAGCAGATAAGAAGCAATTTAATCAAGATAAGAGAAATAATAGCAAAATGCAAAAAACAAATGGAACGAGAAAAAGAGGAGATCCTGTTCGTCCTGGTGACCTTTGGACATTATTGAGAAGCATAAACAAATTTCCCTATATTACATCTCCGCGTTTATCTGAAGACAGCATTGAAACAATTAAAAGGAAGGGAAACTTTATTAAAAATCAAAAAGAAACAGGGTACCCAACAATTCATTCTATATTCTAAGAACTTTTCTTTCAGAAAAACTAGAAATAATATGAATACTACGATAGCCGGAACCTAAGAAGTTCCGGCTAACGTAATATTATTTTTGTTATTGAACTAGTTGGCAAAAAGCGAGCAATTAACGTAATATTACGTGACCCCTCCCCGTAGGCACCTGCAACAAGCAAATGAGCCGGAGGAGCCGGATCTGCCACTGTTAAGGATACAGTTGACAAGCAAACAGCTTGTGCATGTTTTGTTGCTTTTAGTATTAATTGAGTTGATTTAAATATGAATTATAAATAGAGGCTTAAAATGAAATACTATAATTATTTCAGGCTTATTGAAACGTGTACGACTGAAGAATTTTCTTATATATCTAGTTACGACATTAAAAGTAAATCTCATAGTATATGTTCGAAACCATCAAGTTTCGATCGGGTTACAATTGTAAATAGGAAAGGTGATTCAAAATTTAAAAAAGTAATTAAACATCCCGCACCACATGATCCGAATTCTAGAATTTCAAAGAAAAATGTAACTAAAAATAGGTGCAATGTTAATCAAAAAGCTAATAAGAAAATTATCCACACTGCAGATATGAGTGGGATAGAAAATAAGAATGAAAACTTTTTGGGCTGTGAATCAAGTAGTATATTTCAGAATGCAGCGAAAGAATCTTTACATCAAAGTTCTGGTCAAGGTAAAAACGAAGCTCCAGTCAGCTATATCGAGCTGATTGATAACACAAATAGCGAAGATGAAACCTTAGCTCAGAAAAAAATAGAGTACATTCAAAATGAAACGTCGCTGGAGGAAAATAGATTTCATGAATCAAAGGAACTTTTGTCGTCGATATCTAGTAAAGTTGGTCTTAAATACCTAACTGATATCAAAATTAGTGACAAAACTAAAAACATATTAGATAACAAAAGAAATGGATTTTTGAAAGAAAATAGATGTGTTTCAAAACAATGTCTTGACAATAAAAGACATACCGCAAGTACAACTTTTCCAAAATTAACTCAAACAGAAATAAGAAGAAGGTTGGTCAGCTTAAAATTTCCAATTGTTATACTAGCAAAAGATGAACTTAGTTCCACGTTTCGACTTGTTGATTGCGACCCTCCACAGTTTGAAGGTTTGAATCAACATGTGTGGCCTTATATGACAGATTGGTCCCTGAATTCAAAAGGCAGTAAACTTTTGGAAAAACAAACTAAAAAATCGGGATCCTTAAAATATCAAAACGTACTAGCAACAAATGATTGTCACAACGAAATGTCGAATCGTAACTCACTTCATAATTTTATTAGTAATGGGGTCCAATGCGTTGTTTCAAAGAAAAAAGTATCTAAAACAAGTTTTCAATCAAAAGATATGAATTATCACACACCCGTACCTCCAAAAAAGAAAGTATTGAACCAATTTAAAGATAAAATGATAGATTTAATTTATAATAAACCACAAAAGAATCTAGTTAATAAAAATATCGTTAATTGTAATCGGTCAGGCATCTTGAAACCTATAAACCATAATGTAGAAAGTAAAATACCTTTAGACTCGACTAAAGAAAATGAACATAAAGAATTGTGCGATAATTTATCTCATTGCAATAAACCTCAAACTCCTAACAAATATCCTTGGTCTAAAGCAAAATGGGCGAGCGATTTTATTGATAACATTATAAAGAAAATCAAAAAAGGAACGTATTATACTCAAAATGATCTCGAACATGAAAATATTACTTCTGGTAAGACGTGTGAAATAATATTAGATGCTCTTAATTATTATATAATATTATTAATTTTCGGAGATCTTGTGTTTATACGTAAACGCAGATTGCTTGCGTTGATTTTTTTACAGAAGAAGGTTGCAAACGAGCAAATGTTAATGTGATCGCTACCCATAGGCATCTGCAACTTAATGGACAGAGGAGTGGATAAACAGAAAAAACGATATTTCCTTTTTGTATCTATATCCCTCTCCCGTCAAATCCTCTGCTTAGGAGGGGCCTAAAAGGGAAGAGGACTAGAATTAGGCCTCTGGCACCTCACTCATTACTAAATTCAGAATACTTCTACTTAACGCATGTCTTCGTCGTGGTATTTCACTGGTCAAGCCGGACCATTCGTGCAACAGCTGTTGTTATAGGCTCTACCACTTAAATGCCAAATAATATGCGTCTATTTTGAGCTTAAGCGCTTAGTATTATTCTTGTATTAATTACTCTAGCACGTAACCTAACTCCGTAACAATAGAAGCATTAATTTGTTAATTTGTTGAATTTAACGAGTCAAACAAAAGCGAAATTATAGACTGTTCCACGTTAATAATTATTAAAACAATTTATTACGTCGTCGTCTCCAAAGAAAGAAGGTAGAGACGTGTAGCAGGGAATTGTTTAATTGTTATCGTTTCAATATAGACAGAGAATATGATTATCGCTAATAGTCTTTTGACGTAGGCATACTTTGCAAATATATAGACATACGTCGAGACTTGACCCAACTATGGAACAAAGTATTTTTGTAAGAATATATTTGCTCTGCGCGAAATAAAATATAACGTTAGATAAATATTGAGTTGCTTCGGATATAATGACTGAGCCATTATATCCGAAGCAACTCAATATTATTATTTAGCCAGCCAGCCGCTTCCTGCACAGTGAAAAATATGCATGAAAAAACAGTTTGCATTCGTACTAAGGCGGCGGCGGATACAGCAGCCGTCTGACCGCCGCAGGTACTCCCAGCTCTGCAGTTTTACAGCGACTGACTCCGCGATTGCTATACGCACCGTACGGATAGCGTTTCTCGTCATATACAGCGTGAAGTCGTGGCCATCCACACGTAGTCATCTGCAGTTGTGACCGCGGCAAGCGGCTAGCTGCATCCGCTCAGTGCATATGTGACCTTAAGTAATTGCTGCATGCATTTTCTTGGTCTTAAGCTTCCAACATAATTTAACTAATTAACAAAATAGTGCTCCATACAATTTTTCCAGGCACAGAAGTCACAATTCCTGCCCCAAAAGTAGAAACAATTCTTGAAGACGAAAATATCAACCAAGAAGTATTTACAAATGACACGGATACTGCGACTATACCAGGTTTTGATGACAATCCCAATGTTATACCACTAAAGGTTGAAGTTAAAATGATGACTAGCACCTTAGTATCAGTTCATCATAGTTTAACTAATGTGATGTTACAATTTGATATATGCATTCCCTCGGTATCAGAGGCCGCGTTGACTTCGGCCCTTCCATCATTTTCGTCAGTTATGGCATCTGAAAATAGAAGTATGCTATATAAATGTAAAAATAGTATTCCAAATGGAATGTTACCTGCCGAATTATGCAGCATATTGCCCAAATTTTTATCTCAAATAATGAAAAATAAAGCCTTTCCAGAAATACACAACACTCCCTTCAATAGAGAAACTAAAGCTAATCAGATTGTTCCTCGTATAATTTTCTATCCCGTAATGCACTTAGGTTCAGAATTGCAAAGTTTAATAACTGGAAAGTTCAGATTCAGAGGAAATATGGTTCAGACAAAAGAAAATTCATATAAAATACATTGTACAAATTCGGATTGGTGCCAAACGAATGATCTGTTACAAGCAAGCGAAACAAAACCACTACTAGATTGGTCGGTTTCTTTATGTAAATATATAAAGGTTCACTCTGAACAAATAATATCCGATGTTACACGACGTGAGCCAAGATTGACAATAAAACCAATGATGAATACGTGCAGAGCACTGGTACCATACGTATCACCAGTTTCAACGATTAGACAGGCGTTAGGTTTAAACGATTTGAAGAAACTAATTTCTGGATTTGTTAATTTAATGATAGGAGTAAGTCAATGGAACGCAAAGTCTATTATTCCTGATAATTGTTGTATCAACATTTCTGATGATCTGCGACGAACGCTTAATCCAGTGCCTAAATTTTCAATGGTTTTATCTATTAGTGATATACCAATTGAAAGTATCAAGAACTTGGATCATAATAAAAGTATTAAAGCAAAATCATTAAAACGTGAAAAAAGCAGTCATGAAGTAATCAAAAAATGCATCAAGAAAACATTTGTTAAGCTTCACAAGAAGTGTAAATCGCTGACGAGCATGTCAAGAGAAAGTTGTAGCACTTCTTTAAATAAAATTACAAATCTAGACGATTTCTTTCATGCCCTTGGATGTTTCAAGCCATTGTCTAAAGTTATAATGGGTCATTCGGATAAAACAATTTTGTCATCTATTGCTGAGGTATGCGCTTTTTACTTTGTAGTTAGTTTTACGATCCGACAAAATACACTTGTAAATGTATTAAAATTAAAAAAACCTTATAAGCGCAGTTCAAAATTGAAAGACATTTTCGATGGATTGAATAAAAAAATGGATAATTGATGCTGGTTCTACCGTGTTCGATGGGACGCATGTCAAGACATTGGGTGATAGTGACGATGGTACCGCTTGCTGCGTACTCCCTAAAGCCTCCATGGGTAAAGGGGGGAAGGGAATTCTACCCGCAGCTCTCAAATATCTGGTGATTTAGGAACGCCCATGCGTTACTTTTAAGGTCTGTTTGTGAAGGGTTGTAGTTCGTCGCAAATAATTGCAAGCCTTGTAAGACCATACCAGGGATGAGCTGTCATGGTAACAATCGTAAATATAGGTAGAGTCGCAGATGTATGGGTTGTCATCACCTTCTCCAGGCGGAGCAAAAGACACAACCGGACGCAAAGGTTCTGTGCGGTCATCGATATTTTATCCTTAATGTTACAGATGAGAAGTTGGATTAAAGAGATCACTCAAGCGCAGGCTCTTCTTATTCTCTTATTATCTAACAAGAAGGAAACTACGAATCTGAAACGCTTCCGGCCTATGTTACTGCAAGGTATAGCGGTGAACAGAATAACTACAGCAGCAGAACTCGACATGGAAATTGAGGTTATTGAAAAGGAGAATCTTTGCATATCACAGGTAACATTTTTATAAATTAACAATTAAAGTATAATCACCCGGTAAGTACTTATTCTAACGGCGCTTAATATTACGACGACGGCTTAAAGTGCACGGGTAGGGGTCCATCGCTACCAAACCGTACCGGATCATGCGCTAAGCTAAACTGAAGATTTCCTGAAAATTTCATCGAAATCGGTGCACCCATTTCGGAGTGTATAGGAAACATACACACATCGCCTTTTATATTTATAGATAAATTATAACGTACAATATTCATATTATGGCGATAATAAAAAGTTAGACTTTCTTTTTAATTTTTTTTTTCAGAACGAAGGTATATCTTTTTTGTCGCAGTCAAATGATAAAAGTCTCTTAGATGAACTATGTTGGATCGCAAAAACTACTGTAAGATTTATTTTACGTATGTTTTTATTTAAAACTACTAACAATAAAATTGAAGATGTTTTGGAAAGAATTACTGCCCGGTGACACACTTGCACCCAAGCAAGCTCCCATGAAACATAATATACGCTGCTCGAAATGAAAGCCTAAATAATGTCAAAACAGGCCAAAACGCAAAATTAGGAAATTCCAAAATATTTTCGGGAACGTACTTTTTATTTATAGTTATCTCCGTGAGAT
Organism: Papilio glaucus; assembly: GCA_000931545.1. NCBI lineage: Eukaryota > Metazoa > Arthropoda > Insecta > Lepidoptera > Papilionidae > Papilio > Papilio glaucus. The sequence continues at coordinate 331,626 of JWHW01001246.1, forward strand.
TTTAGATTAGGGATAGTAGTTTATTGATTATTCTAGTCTACAATCAAAGCCTTGAGCGTTGACCAAGGCCCCCGTCTGGCGAGACGAAGACCTTGGTCAATGCACACGGCTGACATGGGCGCGGCGCCGCCCATACCTTTGGTGAGGACAGCGTTTTCGGTCAAACTATCAAGAGACTTTGTTACATAATTAGCATTTTTGCAGGCATCCGATTATCAAAAGCCGTTTGATGATTCATCAGAGAGACTATTGAAGTCATTGCTTGGGAAACGAAAGAAACTGAACCCTTCTTATCTAAGAGTCATGGCACGGTACGTCGGTCTAGGTTTGTTGAAGCACCGGACAAGTTAACCAAAACAAATTGATTTATTGTTATATTGACGATACTGCGTACTTATTGGTGTTTTGATATATTTAATTTAAATAAATTTTATACTTTTTAACGTTTTTTTACATACAGTTGACAAGATAAAATGATTCTGCCCCGATACTAAAAATAACGTATCTAAAAAAACCACAATTGAGTTAGGTACCTACTAAATATATTTCCGGAATGAGGAAAAAAAGATGAATCTGCTGATACATTTTTATCTCATTTAGTTTCGGAGTTACCACAGTAAAGAAGTGCCATTATCATTTATAACGTTAAGTTGAAAGTGCATTTTGATAAAAGTTAAATGAAGAGACATTTCGTTAGATGAGATTAATCGGTCAATGAAAAACTACTTTGATCGCGAAATAAAAAGACGCATCTATTCATTAAGTTCCACTTGTCAACTTTTTACCACTTGCGTCTTTTCAATTTAGTACGCCACTTCTTTCAATAGACGTATGTGGTTGATGAGTTTTATTTTTCTGTGGAATAAAATCAATAATTAAAACTAGAGTGAAGCAAGAAAAAAGCAAGTGAGTAGAAGGATACCCGATTGAAGTGGCTCTGATTTAATATTTAAATCAATCAATTTGAATGTTCCTACGTAAACATTGTTTTGTAGGGTCAAACATCTTAACTAATAAACAACTAAGGATGACTCGTAATAAGATGCGTCTTTTATTACAATAGCTGTTTTGTACTACATTGAAAGGGAGTATAAAGGTGGTTTTACGGCTTTGCTACTTAGTTCTAGGTAATTTGATTTTGTTTCTTTCAATAATAAAATATGTTATAAGTGGATATGGTTCGAACAATTGTAAATTCATAGAATTTTGATAAATGCAACACTAAATCACATCATGGGTTTTTCAACTTAAAATTTTTCTCCGTATCTACATTTTTTTAGATTTATCGGGAGCAGAAATATTTTTTTTCCTCCGCCCGTCGCAATCGAGGTTTCCTTATTAAGATTCCACGCAGGTCGAAAAAAGAGGCTGGATAAGGTCGGTTGTACACGGTTAGAGTCGGTTGTCACCGGGCCTATGCGAGCAATCGTGTCGTTCCTACATGCAACTGTCTAGTGCTTCGGCGTTGACCAAGAAAAAACCTTTGCACGATACAGCGTGCTCTGTTGTTCGGTAAAAGGAGGGGCGGTGCAGGTGATTTGAATAGGTTTGTATGCGTGCACTTGTTTACGTCATAGATGTACTCTAACATACCATACATCTTATCGTTCAAACGTTCCTACTTAGTGTCTGGAGCTGACTCGAAAAATTTTCGTGGCTAAATCCGACTAAATTCTAGTCGTGTACATGATGGAATTGGCCCTATCTGCCATAGACACTGAAATTCTTAGTGTGTACAGCCGTTACGGTTATGATCAATTTCAATTTGTCCTTTCACAACGGTGAGCCTTGAACAAATTGGGGACTAAAATAAAATGATAATAAAACCAGGTTTTACAATTTTTATACTTTTAAAAAGATTTTTCACATTGGACCGCCGTGGCTGGAGCTCTTGGAGTCGCGCATAGACGCCGACCGCCTGCGTTTGATCTCCTCCTGCCTGCGCGCCTGGAACAAGCAATAAATATTTATAGACAATCTTTCCTCAGAGTATGCGTGGTAAAAAGCATTAAAGAAACTGCAGAGGTAATTTTATTACTGCAAGGAATGTCCTGGAATTGGAAGGACCCAGAAACCCACCAATATATGACTGCAAGGGATATGAGTGCAGAAAATGAAACATCTCAATCTAGTGACCACTGAACTCAATTCTCTCTTCTTCCCTTTGCAAATCATGCATCTAATATATTGCTAAAATTTGGCTCTTATAGATTGTTAACTATGGGTAGAGGCAATCCTCCTTGTATATATATATGGTATATGTTGATAAATTGTATATTCTTTTCAAATAAGTAAATTAAAACACTACACTGAGGACTGATATTAGAAGTGAAACTTGGAATTACGAAAGACAGTAGTTTCTTTCTTTAGATGTTTTAATTCACTTAAGTATCAAAATATTACTTTCAAGGGTTTTTAACTGAATTAAAATTAAATAGTATGCAAATTAGACTGGTTGCAATAGAGTATGACTACTAGGGCCATATATTAAAATAACAATTCACTCAAAATTAAAAATTTTGCGTGTCTGAGGCAAAACCTTATTTCATCCCTACATCACTTACTTTAATTTTGTACATTACTTATAATTTCTTTTGTAAACTTTTTGTAGCTGATTTAATACCTTAGTATATATTAAGGATACACCAAGGGGTAAGACACAGCCCTTAATCTCACAGTAGGTATGATTAGCACAAATGGTTATGCTTATATGATACCTGCTGTTGAAGTACAGTACAGCCTAGGAAGTTTGTGGGTCCATAGAGGTCTTTCTTACAACTTTTTTACATTTTATCGACACCCACATATATTTTCTGAGTATTAGAAACTTTGAATACCACAGAATCATGTCAATAAAAACGAGCCAAATAAACTATGGATTACTATTATACTGTGCCAACCCCACATAATGTGTAAAAGGGCAGGGAGATGAGATAACTAAAGAATGGTAAAAGTTGGTACATTTTTCAACAAGCACATATGCATTATGTCAGAACCTTGCTAAATATAAATTAGTGCACCTTGCTTGCTTCTACCTAGATTATGATTGCTGAGGCCTATAGCCTAAATTCATGAGCAAAAAATTGGTTCAATTGTATAAGGTGTTTACAATATAAGGGTCAATTTATGTGAGTCTGTTTGCAATTACCATGAGTAATAAATATATATTAATAGCTTTGAGCTGAAGTGAATGTGTGTTGTTTGCATTGATTTAAGTTTACCTTAGATTCCTTCTTTCTCTGTGCTAGGAGCTTGGCATAATCAGCCTCGGATGCCTTGCGCTTGGCCAGGCGCTTCTTCTTCAGAGCCAAACGGTGGCGTCTACGCTGCAGTACAACAGGGGTGACTAACCTCTGGATCTTAGGGGCCTAAAAAAATTATATTTAATTATGTAACAATCTTTATGTAAATTTTATTCTCTATAGCACAGTAACAGATAATGAACAAATGATAATAAAATATTTTTGTACAGCACACTGTAAAAGAGACAGACAAAAATCGGAATCTTCTGCTCGGTGCCAAAAATTTTATACCCTGATTGTGCTGTTCATTAGACTTTTAAACTAACAAACAATAAATATCAGGGAAATTATTTATACATAAAATAAGAAGTCATTGAACAGCATTGAACAACTGTTATCAAAATACAACATAATTATTTGTGCATGTTGCATATTTTTGTTTTATTTTATTCTACTGCAACAACTAAAGTTATATTTGTGCAATAAAGATTTAAATCAATTTAAAAATGTTTTTTTTCTAACAATACTATTTGTAATTTAAATCTTAAAAAGACTGAATATGAATTTGTGATTAAACACAGCTTTTCTTACTACACATGAATCTCATGTAATGACTTACCTTATATCTAGGCTTGGCATTCTCTTTGCCTTCCTTAGCAGGCAGGAGACGTTTCACGACATAACGACGTACATCATCTTGCTTGGTCAAATTGAACAGTTTACGGATCTTAGAAGCACGTTTGGGGCCAAGACGACGTGGGACTTCGCCATCTGTCAAACCAGGAATTTCCTAGAACAATCCAATATTTTATTACCATATTAAATGCTACTTTTATATATACTTTAATTTTGTAGCATATTTGAAAATCAATTCTTGACCTTTTAATTTAGAATGTGTTGAATTATAAGATCACAAAAAGGTTTATTTGTTCAAACTTTTGTGGCAGAGTAAGTTAATAAAGGAATGCAGTATGACTGAAGAAAGTAAATTCAACATAGCATTGCTTCAGACATGCAATTATCATTGTTTCAACAAGCCATTCAGACATAAAAACTTAATATTAACTAATAGTGTTTTGTTTATAATAGTAAATTTGTACAATGTAAAACACAGCCCTTGTCTAGTGGTAGACATGAGGAATTGTTTCACATAGGTTTTAATATACCCTGCCGCATATAATTACTCAGATTTGTAGATCTGAGAAACAGTAAGAACAGGGAGAAGTTGCATTTCCAAATAGTAACATGGTTTAAAACTCATATAAAATAACATATTACTGCTATGAATGTATGTTTCATAACATAATTAATAATAATTACCTGGGCACCCTTGCGGACAATAACTAGAGCCAAAACAGATAAGTTAGCGTCAACAATGCAACCACGAACTGATTTGCGTTTTCTTTCACCATCACGGCGGGGTCTGTAGCAAGAGTGGCCCTTGGACATGAGCAAACGGACACGACCTGAAATATAAATGATAATGGTATACCACACGTCGCACACACGAAAATTTAATATTTAAAATTGTTAATTAATATTCGTGAGAAATTTAATTGCATAAATTATATTACAATTAACGTGTACGTACTGTTGGTAAGGACACCCTGTTTCATAGGAAATCCTTGCTTGTCGTTTCCGCCGGCGACACGTAAAATGTAACCCTTCCATTCATCTCCTAGTTGATCAGCTTCCACTTCAGCGCCCATGCGCTTTTCATAAAAGATACGGAGCTTATGCTCGTCCACCACCTCGAATAACTTCTGACATCCCGTTACCGGGTAGGAGACGTTTAGCTACAACAACAAACTTAGGTTAGAATTACGCACAACTTAAGATCAATAAAGCATGCATAAAACTGTATGTTTGGCTATATGCACGACAACATTAGTTATATCACTTTGCGGGAACACAAGTAAAAATTGAAATGAACGTGAGTGTTCTCATTTCAGCGGTCATATTAATATTTATCCACATTATTCTTAAAAATCACATCACTTAATAAATAAAAAGTTGTTTGATTAAAGAATTAAGGTAACCAATAATCTATTAATAGTATTATTTTATTTGTGTCTAAAGTAATTTAAAAATAAAAACACTTTTTATAAACCTTCATGACTGCAACTAGCTCCTATGAACGTCAGCCATGAAAAAGAACCATAAAGTTTATAGACAAAGACATGTACAGTATAGAGACGGGTGACATCAAAGAGCACAAAAACGATTGTCCAAGAGTGTTGCCACTGAATTTTTTAAATAATTGCTAAATAGTTAATATTCATTTTTTAAAAATTTTATATCATCAAATATAATTCACAACGGTAGAGCACCAACACCATCTGAGGCCCGTATGGGCCAGCTCAACCAGCGAAATACCACAGAGTAGCGCGTGAAGTAGAGGCATTCTGCATTTCGAGTGATGAGTGTGGTGCCGTAGGCCGGAGTCCTAATTCTATTTGCTTAATCCTGCAAATACCTCTTTGCCTATGGGTAGCAGTCACTTGATATCGTGTTAATCGCTTACTGCATACCACCTTCTTCCACAAAAAAAAAGGTTTTTAATTATAAAACATTCGTGTGGCGTGAAACGAATGACTGAGCTGGATTTTACGAAGTCGCCAATTGGCAACTTTGTGGCTTCACTTTTGGGCCTCGGATGCTCCATCTGGAAGTATGTAACATCTTTGATTGAAGTATTATTTGAACGAGTGGAAATAAGATATGACCTACAGTTCTATGTTACCAGGTCATAAAATTAATTATAAAAAAATTGGACGAGTGAGTGACATTTGCAGACATTTGAGGTCTAGGTTTAAACTTCAAATGTTGTGAAACTATTTGTTCCTGCCTATTGAATAAATAATCATATCATACTATTTGCTTAATAAGCGTATAAGATAATGTTTGTGTAAATTTTTTGTGAGTTTCATTTTCACTTAACCAAAGAATGTTATAAAGTATCAGTTACTGACCCACAAATATTAGTGTTTAATTTTAAAATCAGAATTTGTGACTTTCACTTTTGAAAAAATATTAAAATGATTAATGAAGAAAACAAGGAGTTAGCTCATCGGCAGCATGTGAAATATTTTATGAGGTTTCTTAATATCCTGCCATCTTCATTATCTTCGCATGATTCGACCAGGTATTTTTTAGCATGTATATATACTTCGGAATTATAAATGAAAACAAATGTGAGCGACCATTTTATGTATTGTAGACTAAGTAATTTTAAGTATTGGCTAACGCAGTATCCTGTTAGGTGTTTATTCCACTGTTTGAGCTAGTTTGTGCAACAGCTGCTACTGCTATAGGAAATTCTTTTATTGTGATTAAATTCCCCGACTGTGCTATCCGCCAAGGCCTTGGGGAGGAAAAGCCTCCCTGTTTAATTTTGCTTGATGTTTCAGGGTAACAATAGCATACTTTTCCGTTGCTGGTTTGGATGTGTTAGGATCAATAACATCAATATCTATTGAACTAAGGTCTAGAATTATTGACTGGCTTTACTTATTGCAAGTACAGCCTAGTAAAGTAGGTAAGTATTTTAATATTTTATGTTTATTAACAAATAATTTTTCATAAATAAAATACATAAGAAAACATTAAAAGTTAAAGGTCTTAATCTTTAATTCCTACTATCTAGAATGCAGGAAATCAGTTATATATGATAATATTACACTCCCTTTCTTTAAAGATCCAGATTTTCCAATTAAGTAGGTTGCTTGAAGATAAGTTTTTGATCATTTCACCACTTTATGTCAAGGGTGTGATTGTGAAGGACTTGTTTATTCATTATGGATAAAGAGACTAGATTTGTCTTAGTAGACCTTGCTTGTTCTACTTGATAAGGATGTAGAGCAGGGGTTAGTTTTAGTAGTTGTTTTAAGTGGGGTGTGGATTCTATTGATAAATTTTTAACAAGGTCTAGAAAAAATGATTCTATGGGACCTTCAAACATGAAATTAGGGCTAGTTATATGAAAATATTAGTTAAATTAATCTGTAGGTATGTTTAACCATATGTAAGGCTCCAAGTTTCAATCTTCAATAGACCTTCCACAAGTGGACTATGCCCACATCCAGATTGTGGACTGCCAGTTGCTGACCCCTGATGTAAAGATATAAGAAATTCTTTTTGATGAATGAGATTCCATAACATTAATTTAAATAAAAAAAATTGTAAACAGAGAAGAGATAGAGATCTATATAATAATGAGTTTAAAAAACTTTCTTTTATAAAAGCTTAAAAAGTGTAATATACAATATAAAAACTACCTAAAACCTACCTAAAACCTACCTAATAAATTTAAAACTATAATTGAAATAAATGTTAATGATAAACTACCTAAAACCTACCCAAAACCTACCTAATAAATTTAAAACTATAATTGAAATAAATGTTAATGATAAAAAAGTGGAACCGGTGAAAGAGTTTGTTTATTTGGGGTGTATGTTTAGTAGAGACAGTAGGTAAGTTAAAGAGTTTTAACCGACAAGTGAATGCAAGAAATAAAATGAATGGGGCTATAGGTACAGTTGTGAGGAGTCAGAATGTTTCTATGAAGGCTCATCTGGCAATACACAATGCTGTACTAGTAATTAATGTATGGTGGTGAGAGCTGGGTTTGGCAAGAAAAGCATGCTAGTAGAGTTAATGCCATTGAGATGTGATCCTTAAGAAGTATTATTATTATTTGGTAAAACACACTAGCTAATTAGCTGATACGTGTGCATCAAATAGCTTGGAGATATCTTCCTTGTCCAATCTATTCTTAAAAGAGTTTATTGTTGGAGCCATCACAACTTTTTCTGGGAGTTTGTTCCATGCTGTGCCCACTCTGTTAGGCAGGAAATGCTTCAGTGGGTTTCTTTTTGCTGAGGTTTCCCAAAGTTTCAAGGGATGACCTCGAAGGCGTTTATTTTCATTTGGAATATACAAATCTTTAAGGCTGGGCACATCATAATAATCAGTGAGGATTTTATAAGTTTTGATTAATCTGCCCCTTTGTCTACACTGTTCTAGTGTGGTAAGGCCAAGGTTTTTGAGGCGTTGTGAGTATGTTAGGCGTGACATTGAATGATAAGATTAAAAATTCCATTATAAGGGAAAAGTGTGGCGTAAAAGTGGATGTTGTAACTAGAATTGAGAAAGGTATGCTTTGGTGGTTCTGGCATGTTGAAAGGATGAATAAC
>JWHW01001246.1:341565-352556 GCA_000931545.1 Papilio glaucus
GTAAAAAGACAATAACATTACCCATGCAACATATTACTTGTACACCTTACCATTGCTATATACCATTCTGGTATTTGCTAACAATTTGAATACAAAGAACATGGGTTTTGTGATAATATATTTTATGCAGTCACATATGATGAGTATTTTATAACTTTACTTTGGAGAGGGCCACCAAAAGACATGAATAAGTTGTGGAGGTAAAGTATCCCCGAAGTAGTACCTTTGTTTTCTGTGAATAAATAGTCTTTACCAAAAATATGACAACGCATGACAGGCATTTTGTTAAAGTGTAAAAGACAAATCAATCATCAATCTAGGTTGAGCACCTTGTATTCTTGGTAATTTTGAGACAGTTATTATTGAACAAGTGTGGCTGTGATGATTTAAAATAAAAACAAAATAACAAAAAATTGGAACAACTTATGATGTTGATTACATACAACAACAAAAAATATATAATCTTACTTCTTACTTAATGTTATAAATGCCAAAGTTTGGATGGATGTTTGTTACTCTTTCACGCCGAAACGGCTGAACGGATCTAGATGAATTTTGGCATAGAGATAGATTATGGTCAGGTATAGCACATATACTTTCTATCTCGGAAAAATGTACGGTTCCCGTGGGATATAAATTTGATTTTGTTTTTCACAGATAGATATCGGTAGATCGATACCTTAAGTAACGACATTTAATTTAAAATAAAAACAAAATTAAATATTTTGAAGATTAATTTCAAAAATCTCCGACTTAAAGTAGATGCTCTTTATTGGATTCTACTAACGCATTTGATCGTTCTGACTAAGAAGTAAGAATTTAGTTCTCAGCTTCTGCCACTATGCGGCACTAACAGCGAGCATCTTATGTATACATAAGATGCTCGCTGTTAGTGCTTATACATTAAATTGTGTGTTTGTAATGTCAAAATAAAAATTCTGTACTAAACGAATTATGATTATTTATTTATTATTTATGAATATATAATATTATATAATATTATTATGTGATGTATGGGTTAACACGAAAGGGTAAGGTATGAAACGTGTATATTAGGGGAAGCGTAAAAGTAGCCTACCTATGATAAACAAATTAAGAAGCAAAGGTGACATTGTATGGGTATGTTATGAGGAGGAAACAATGGGACATCAAGTAGAGTTTTAGTCCTGAGTGTGGAGGGGTATGTCGGTAGGCGCAGGCCTAAAAAGAGACGGACGGATTGCGTGAAAGGTGACATGATTAAGAAGGGAGTGACGATTGAAATTACGGATCGGACGGATCGACTTTGGAGACGAAAACCGGGTGTACCGACTGCATACAAAGTGGGAACAGGGCAGGTATAGGAACAAAAACCATTTTTAAAATTGTTGTGTGTATGTTTATTCTGGCTAATATATCACTATCTCTGGATTTTGATAGAAACTAGTAATTGTTATAAAAATAAAAACCAGACTAATTTAATTTGTACAAAAGAACAAAGGTTCAACAGAATTAAGTAAATAACCCACGGAATTGTGAATAAAATCATGCGTCACCGTAGATGATATTGCACATGGTTGTAGCAACTAAATAAATAATGTTTTTATTAATTTTGCGCGATGGAAATACATTTTTATTGATATCAACGCGGACGAAGTCGCGGGAACAGCTAGTAAAGATTAAATAAGGCGAGATTAGAAATTATTGTGTTAAAACACAGTAGCTTATTTTACGAAGGCTCTATTAAATAAGGTCAACTTTTAGTTCTACAATGTGGAAATACTTAAAAACCGTGTAAAAAGAAACCAGAGAAGGTGTGAATAAATTATTTTATAGCATTATAATAATACTCAGTTATTTCTTTGCTCTTTGTTTTATACTGCTGTCTGTGTTTGTTTTTCCTGTATCAAAATACATATGAATTTCAATTTATAACTTTGGTATGACATCATCAGTCTGTTTGTTGACCTCAAATTAAAACACTGCATAACAAGTTTCATTTAATATGGTACATGTATACTAATACTTAAGAAGGAAAAATTCGTTTGTTTGTTAGGGGTATACTTTCAAACTACTGAATCAATTTTAGTAACTCTAATATTAAAATAAGTGACATGGCCATTTTTTAGTATAATTATTATGTGAAATCGAGTCAATATGAATTAGGGTCCTCAAAGAAAAGAACGTACTCCTTTCTTAAAGGCTGGTAGCGCATCTGTGGTTCCTCTGGTATTGCGGATGATCACTTAACTTTAAGCGACCCGTTGGTCCGACGATTGGCTCTTTTGCCCCGTAGTCCTAAAAAAAAACTTCGTCATTATTGACACAGGCAACATACTTATGGAATGTTTTTGCCTTAATCGTTCTTTAAGTCGATTACTATTGTAAATCTTCTTCTTCAAAACTCCAAATTATATTTGACACATACATTTCTATGTTTACATTGTGTAATTGCTTTAGATATTTACATATCTTTTGTGTCACGTTGTACTGAGTAATAATACAAATGTAATCCTCCTAGATTATGACTAAACATACGTGATAATGTTAGTAATGGGTATATAATGAATTAATAATACTATAAAGTATTGTAAACAACCTTCGTTAGGTGCGCCTCACTTGCTTGTGTCACCTATTGCCACAATCTCGTTGACTTTCAACAATGGAAACGAGCTCGACAATTAGCGCGAAAAGTGATAACAGATCTGCATACAATTTTTGTATATAATAAATATATAATATCGTAAAAGTTAATTAGCATGTAATCAACTACCGTTGCGTTGTTTGCTAATTAAGGTGATTACGCTTGAAGTCACATCGTCTCTATAATTTTTGAAACTCGATCTTTGTATATGTCACCGACCGATTGTGAACGTCGTCTGTTTATAATAGAACTGGGTATATTATAAACTGCTAGCAGACATCTACAGACTTGCGTGAAGTCCAAAACCCTTAACTAATCATGAATAAATTATTATATTTATTACAGCATTTCAATAGGTTTACCAGCGCACATCAATAGATGTCGTCACTATAAGTAACTTTTACTTTCAATCAAATCTTTTCTAAATTCTTTTTTGTTAAAGACAAACATACTTCCAATAACATAGTGATAAAAAAATTTAATATGATAAGAATTGATAAAAATATACTTTTGCTTGACTTTTATGGTTTATATTTAATAAGGGTTTATATATATGGCGTCGCGAACTTTCTTATGAGTTAAAAATAATTGCCATGCAGATTTAAGTGTAATAGTATGCTCCTATCACCGGCTAACATTCATAATGTACTCAGACTCTTACCCGTTGATCTTGGTACATCCTCTCTTTGTATTTGAATTGAAATCTATATTGTTTATTTTAATTTATTGCACAGAATGAGTTTGACGGCCATTGTAAAATGGTTCATAATAAAATAAGCCCAAATTTCAAAACACATGCCTAAAAACTTTTTTATATTCAATTAACTAGATCAAAAGATGTTACGCAGTAGTGAAGCATTAGCTCAATTGTTTTCAGATGGTGATATGTCGACTTGTGGCTTTCAAGGCTCATCAACTATAAATATAGACCTGGACAAGGCGAACAGTCACTATCGCTGCGGCCACCTAGCTATGACGTACACCGCGTTGTGTACACTGCTGGCACTCGGAGATGATCTGTCGAGGGTTAATAGGAAAGCTATTATAAATGGTGAGTATTCTCCATAGAGAAACCTTTATTTATTTTTCTTTCTGTGGAAGCAATACTGACAGGAATTGTATAACGTGGTTACTCTGTGCAGTTTCATTCAGCAAAGGAAAGACCTTCAAATTGTACAGCTTATACTCCATGAATTTTCATTCTTAGTTAGAAATGCAGTACAACTATTTTAACACAGTTGCTGTAGCCAAAATTAGTTAAATAAGTCGGTATTATGTCAAGTTTTTACGTTTGGAAAATGCGCCTTATGCATGTCCACTGTTCAGGGCAACAGAGGGGTCTGTGGGGCTTACCCTACGAAGGGCGTACCCACTAAAAACCAAACGTTCCCTCATAGCCAGCCCTCATAGCGCTACGCCCTTAAAAAGGCGCCGCGCCAAATATGACAAGCGCGACCGACGTACGCACTGACGGTCAGTGCAGCACTTTAACCGGCCATAATGTTGTTCGCTCGCAGGCTTGAAGGCACTGCAGACTGAAGAGGGCAACTTCTCGGCGACGCTCTCCGGCTGCGAGTCGGACATGCGCTTCGTTTACTGCGCGGCCTGTATCAGCTACATCCTCAATGATTGGTCCGGTTTCAATATTGAAAAAGCTACAAATTATATTATGAAGAGTATGGTAGGTATTTTTTTTAGTTATTTTTGTCCAGGTTGTGTGAAGTAAGGTTTTTATACATGATATGTAATGATTTGTGCTACGCTCACAAGATAATCATTATTCTCTAATTATGCATACATTTGTGCTTATCTCTTAAAAACTTCTTGTTGTTTTTCTGCTGACACAAAAAATGGTAAAAACTTGTTGAAGGTTGCGTTATAACCTCAGTATAACTTTTCAACTCGAGACTATTTTGAATTGCTAAATGCTCCACTTACAAAATTATACAGTTTTTTTTTAAATATGCATCTTAACTAAGATGTCAATGTGAATGAGAATTGATTATATTTGTGTATTGTACCAGTATTTTTTTGTTAATTACAGGGCTATGACTATGGGATAGCGCAATGTCCAGAATTGGAATCGCATGGAGGCACAACGTATTGCGCTCTTGCAACTTTAAGTCTAACCAATCGTTTGGACAAACTCTCCGAGTATCAGCTTGACAGTCTCCGGAGGTGGTTGGTTTTCAGACAGGTCGATGGCTTCCAAGGCAGGCCAAACAAGCCCGTCGACACCTGTTACAGCTTCTGGGTGGGTGCTTCATTGAAAATGTTAGACGTTTTACATTTGACAAATTATTCTAGTAATAAAAGGTATGTATACGAGACTCAGGATTGTGTGGTCGGTGGTTTTTCAAAATGGCCGGACACATGCACCGATCCAATGCACACCTATCTCGGCCTGGCCGGCCTGAGTTTGATCGGGGAAAGTGGTTTGCTAGAAATTGTACCAACTTTAAATGTAACAAGAAGAGCTCATGATCATTTGAAAAGTTTACACCGAGAGTGGTCTAGCGAATCGTAGCTTTTAACCGTTAACATATCAGTTCTATTGACGTAAAATTAAAGTTATTTATACACGAGTAATTTAATCGGCCGATTATAAAAAGGGATCTAAAAAATATCAACTATTCATGTTTATAGACTCTTCATTGAAAATCAGTTTTAGCTGCCTCAAAATAGTCAATTATTTGGTACAACCGTCAACTTTCTCCAACCTATCATTCTTCAAACACTCGCTTCGCTGGGTTTTTTTTCTTATAATTATCCAATTATTGATAACATAGTATAGAAAAATACATTTTCAACTTCATAACTTTTATAACCATCCACATGCAGCCATGGTGACACATGGGAATGTTGAGGCTACAACCATCCACAATAATAATTGCTCTGTGATGTGTACTTTTGGCGTAAAAGTGAAATATAGGGATATAATAACTTCAAATTCGTTGGAAATCCGAAACCGGTACATATTGAGATTCTCTACTTCCCCTTCCACTGTTGATTTGGTTACCCCTTCTGTTATACCCTGTACATAATAATTATATGTTAAGTGCTACCTGGTTAATCTTTATGAGAATAGGAAAGCCAGGGATGGTCTACCTTTTTATACCCTGTTCCCAAGCTTGTATTTGTCAGTAGTAAGTATTTTTGGTGACCCATCCTTTTAAAATCAAGCAACAATAAAGCTCTTCCATCAGCTCGTCACCTTGGCTATATTTTTTAAATTTGTCTATCTTTCCGAGCGAAGCGGGGGCGAGTTGCTAGTAATTATGTATTATACGCTGTAAATATCATCATCCACCTAAAATCTATATAATTTTATGAATGCATTTAAATATCAACTCCACATGATGTAATGAAAGTGGCACAATAATAAAAAAGAATAATAAATAAATAAATAAAAAACATCTTAGTTCAATTTGACGGCTGATTTGCAATAGAAGGGTCACAGCGGCAATTTTGTACAGTGTAAAATCTTAAAAATTATTAAATTAGTACAGCCTCGGTCGCTGTAACCGCGGGCTTCCATCGGCGTAAAGCGTGTCGCGATACAAGCTTTCCCTCTGAAAAAACTGAGGTGACAATATGTTTTATGTGAATGTTTTCGGCGCTGTAAACCCACGGTAAGACGCACACGGGGTGTCCAGTCATAATTGTTATTAAGCACGCCTAATGTGTATAGACACTATACGTATAGTTTGTTCCACATCAAGATAGAAATTATGTAAACAAACAAATGTCACTTACATAGCGGCCGTTACACTTTTTATACTTTCATCTGTAATTTTGTGAAAATCGTGAGATGGTAAAGTGAAATTATATATAACCGAATGTTATAAGGTAATGTGGAAAATGTTGGTTTTCAAGAATATTTTTAAATATAAAAGATAAGTATTTCTTATGAGCATTAAAAGGGAAAAGTGTGGCTTAAAAGTGGATGTTGTGACTAGAAATGAGAAAGGTATACTTCGGTGGTTCGGGCATGTTGTAAGGATGAATGAGGAGAGAATAACAAAACAAATTTATGTTGCAACAGTGAGTGGCAGTGTCGTAGATATATGAATGTAGAAGAAGCGAGAGTATCTTTGTTTACAAAAAATCCATCTTGATGTGGAATAAACTATAACTACTAACGTCCTATGTAGCTATGGTCATACTCTGGCATCACATGTGTGCTTTCCATACAAAGTTCGTCATTGTTCCTATGCTTAGGGTTATGTCTCTTTTTAAATATTTTTATAGACGAGTATTGTAAATGTTATATTGTTGTTTCTATTTCTTTGCATTTTTAAATGATCGGTCAATTAAATTATGCCTAACAGAAATTCTAAATAAATTAAATAATTTTTTTATAAATCTTGAGTGGAAATGCAATTGTAATTTAATCGATTATATCCGATTTTTATGGATTTATATTATTTATATACAACTTAAGCCTTATAAATTAGCCACAACGTAATCTTATAAATAAAAAAGGCATAAAAATGAACGCACAATTATTACGACTTGTTACTTAGTACTTAAGAAAGTTAAAGATTTCTATTTGCAGCGGTTCCCTTATTATTTGTGTTACAATTTTGGAAAATTAATAAAAATAATTTATAGTATTTAATACAGCACAGTTGTTTTCTTCTTATTTCCTTAAAAATCTGTTATATTTTTTTAAAAATTTTACATTAAGTTTTCAAAATAGATTTGTACGATATTTGTGACCTTAAACGACGAATAGCTTCAAGTTTTTGTTTGATGTAAAATAAATAATATCTGGTGTATATGAAGAATGCATGCGATGTCTGAGGTAATGCGAATGAATTTATATTAAACTGACTGTTGCCCGCAGCTTCGCATGCATTCGTTTGTCATTTGTCGCGAAACTTTTGATTAACTTGTATTCGCGTATAATAACTTGGTGTGTCCAGTCATTGTCATGTCAACAGGTTATTTTTTTCAAAATAAGAAGTTGTTTTTCTTTTGGATATAAGGTACTCCATGTCTGTTCTGTTGTTAGGGGGACAATGTCTTTGAATTATTTCATGATGATCGTTGAGTCGTTAATAATTACAGGTCATGGTTACAAAGACATTACTAATTTAAAAAGTTAACAAAATCTACTTCGAGCAACAAGCATTGAATAACATAAATAAGATAACATATAAATATCTAACAAAAATTTTAAACCATCAAAAATTTAAAAATTCCTCGACACTATAAAAAGCCTTTTGGATAAGCGAAGACTTATCTAGTTTTAAACGACGTAGCCAGCCTGGTAGCCGCTGCGACGTGGTCCGGCAGGCGGTTGTATGCCATTCCATGACTTTACAGTCCCATCGTCCATCAGTTCTTCGGACAATGTCGTTTTCTTTGGTTCTATTTGATTGGTGGGTCACATCAATTCTGATGCGATATTTATACGTTACCCTTTCCATTGTCATTTGAGTGACCTTGAGCCATCTAGACATAGACATTTTGCTTACACTTACTTCATGTAACAATTAATAACGTAGAGATGGGATTAGCATGAGATGATCAAAATATTTCTGTCGAAGGATTGCGAACTTTGATTTATGCTACGACAATGAGTCATACAACAATCATACAAAAAATAAAATACAATTTGAATATTAATAACTAAATAATTAAAAAGCTGCCTAACGCATCGGTTCTCAAAGTTGAATGGGCTCTGATCCATCTAAGAAAAAAAACTTGGGATCCACCTCTTCTGTCTTAGAAAAATAGGTAGCCACATACCTGTGCCCATGCTGTGTATTGTGCCCATGGCAATACCACCGTCTCTAGTCGTTGGGTCGGCTGTTCGCGTCTTACAGGCTTACTCTTAAGGCTTACTCAATATTCGAGTCCGCGACCCATAGTTTGGAAATCTCTGGCCTAGTGTTTCCAGTCATATTTCTCTGCTGTAGGTGTAAATAGCTGTAGTTAGGCATTTATAAAATTATTAGAAAAACTTAAATCTAAGAGCATTCCGTATGCGATGTTAAAATTTGTAAAATATCCTTGGCACTGAAATTAAACTGAACTATTCTCAACGCCGCGCCGTGCCGCTCCGAGCGTCCGTTGCCAACAAAAGCTACAACGAAAACAGATTCACTTTGCCTCTATAATGAAAATAAATAAGCTATTTAGGTACAAAATTGGTAATAATGTATATAATAAGAAAATAGAATTAACTTACTTTGTTATTTATGCTAAAGAATTTGTGATAATTGTAAGTTGTTAATAGAATAAGTCAACACAGGACCTAATCCACGCACATATGATATGTAAACAATAAAACGTTACAAGAATTTAATTTTAATTTTAAAAGTTCTAAACAGTCCGATGTTATGTATGTTCGTTTTTAATTAAAAAATACCCAATAAAGATGAACTTAAGATACTATTTCTTTTATTTAATCAATGAACTGGAACTTGAAGCAAGATCAATTCTGACGAGAGATGGCACGGGATCGGTGAAAGTGGAAATACAGATTTTTTGGTAACTAGTTGTGCCCCGCGGTTTCACCCGCCCTGCAATTTTACCTAAATGAAATGATATTACCTACTTAATACGACCGTAACCTCATCATCATCCCTGCCATTTTCCCGCGCATGTGGGGTCGACACAATATGGCCGTAGTACAGTTAAATTGATATAACTTTTTTATTTATGAACCGATTGAGATAAAACAAACACTAAAGTGAAGC
This sequence comes from Papilio glaucus, assembly GCA_000931545.1. Lineage (NCBI taxonomy): Eukaryota > Metazoa > Arthropoda > Insecta > Lepidoptera > Papilionidae > Papilio > Papilio glaucus. The sequence continues at coordinate 350,899 of JWHW01001246.1, forward strand.
GACAATATATTAGTGAAAACCGCACCCAAATCGGTTAAGCCGTTTCTGAGATTAGCGGTAACAAACGCACAGACAAACAGACAAAAATTCTAATAATTTTGAGTTTTATTGCGTTTATGAAGGCCCCCAATAACAGTTTCCTCAAATATTTTCTAGGTACTGATAGCGATCAGTTACATTTTTATTATATGTTTAGATAATTCGGGAAAGCGTGTGTGTTTGCGGCAGCTATGGAGATATACTAGTTAAATTCTGAAATAGGGATTGAACAAATGTTCTTGTAAAATGACAGTGTTTTGTTGTGTCTAATTAGCATTGCATTTTTATTTGAATAAAGATTTTTCGGTTCTGAAGGGCTACTATTATTTTAAACTAATGCTTGCCCACTTTCCCACCTGATGTGAAGTGGTAATGGGTTCGAAATATATTAGGTACGTACTATATTAGCATTAGCATATTCACTTTTTTTGCAGGTACCACGTCACACATAAAAACTGATGCATTTAATCAGTTTCACTAACCTCCTTCAGCCAGTAGGTACGCACTAAAAACGAAGATTCAAATAGCTTTTAACTTTTATGATACTCCCAAATACAACAGACAACATAATCATAGTTGGAAAGAAGTAGATAATTTCGTTACCAGATTAACCGAATACCAAGAGAAATCGTTTTATTTTGCGTTTCATAAATTATATTAGCACCATGCTCTTATTTTTTTGTTGTCAAAACGAGCTTTTTATATTTTGACATGCATTTTATAGATTTATTATTTTTGTATATTATAAAACTAAGAAGAACAAAAGCTTTCAACAAATCAGTAAAAGCATTAATTATACGCGCAAAAGGTTTCTTAAGGCCCAAAGCCATTTACATAAAATTATAATTTTTTCAGCCCCGTTCGCCACGGCCGACATAATATTTCATCAGGGTTTTTCGCATAGCGTATAAAAAGATTTATAACTAAGTACAATACTCTTTAGACTAAATATTTTGTTTATTAATTATCTTCTACATCAAGATATATATTTGTTTTTATCAAGATTTTCTTATTTTATCAAAATTAAAACCTTTTTAAATGTAAACTATTTATACTTTTATACTCATCCGTCCATGTTTTTTGACTACAACAATTGCAAACAAAAAAACAAAAGTTAAAACGTATGGAAGAATGTATGCTTAGCATCTGGGACCGAAAGGGAAGCTACCTAAAGTATGTAATTGGCGACATCGTAAAATCCCGCCAAATCACGCAGTCATTTGTTTCCCGTGGCACAAATTCGAAACCTCCGTGATTGTATATAAAAAAAATCACGTTTTGTGTTGTGAAATCGTGTAAAACATCTTGTTGTGAGATAAGTGTACGAACATCACATTTCATAAGTAGGTAATTAATTTTGTGATTTATCCTGAATATTTATTTACGCTATCTTTTTTACACCATTTGACATGTGTGAATGTTGCTAAGTTGTTATCTTTGTCCTGGGTACGCTTTCTACCGGTGTTTTTGTATGATAATAACATATCTATGGTAAAAATATCATCGCATATCTGCATACAAGTACGTACCACGTCATGTACTTCTCTGGACCACGGACGTGCTTCATTAATTTTTAATTTTCTCTTTAGATTCATAAACAAGAATCTAATAAATCTAAT
>JWHW01001375.1:16237-28680 GCA_000931545.1 Papilio glaucus
GGTAATCATCTAAATGTATTTGTTTATACACAGATGTAAAATGGAACATGCAAATTTGAGTCCGCGCTGCGGTCAGAGGCGTGCTCATTATTTCGCGGCGAGGCCATGTGTGAAATCGCTGCTAATAACGCCAGTGTCAATTTATATAAATTCAATTTACAGTCAGCGGCTTTGTTAGATTTTAACCGTGCTAATAAATTACAGAAGTTTTCATTCTGATTCCCAGCATCATCAAAACTTTAACACTAGTTTTGTAACCCCAACAATTTTAAGTATAAGATTGAAATAACTACTGACTGATTCACGATCGGTGTAGTGAAATCATTTCCAATTTAAATTCCAGCTCGAATATTATTTTAGCGGAATCAATAATTAAGTCCACTTCGACAATCACCAGTTAAATTATAAATTCAGCACCCGGTTAAAATGAACTTGAAGATTCAATAATATTGAACTGGCCGCAGTTACTAGATAAAGTTTGATACGGTACTGAGTATAGATAGATCAAGATGGCCTTCATAAATCCTAGACTGAGTCGTGAGAATTATTGACTTCACAAATAACTTCAGAGGTGATACGATTGTTACTTTCGACAATTTTGCAAAAACTCTTTATGATACTCGGCTGAAAATGGAATACTTGATCTATGACTGGACGAGGTACTGGTAGAACCATTATTATGTTATTTATGATTATTTTAACCGCTATTTATTTCCGAAAAATTATTGAACAACTTCCACAGACTGCGTAGGCGTAACAAAAACTTTGACGTAATTACAAATCTCCTGGTAATAATTCTTTAAACTTTCACCTCCGGCCGATTGCTCCTTTTAATTCGAGAAATTTTGTGACCATTGTTATTAAGAACAAGATAAAGATAATTAAGTCTAATGAACCTTGAATGCCTTTAGTACAGATTAATGTTTCGTTTTAAATTATTTAAGGATAATAAATATGAAGCTAATTGATGTTTCAAGTGTTAGTCACAAGACCATGATGCGAAATGGATGGTTTCTCCTTAATTATTCTTTGAATTAACCTCAGTCTCAAAGGCAGAATTGAGGCAAATCCTATTGCAGTATGGACGTACTGTGCCGACCCCACAGTGCTGGAAAAGGGCACGTAGAAAAAAATATTAATGTACCACATTCATGTTTTTATGCCTATTCGGGGTAGATAGTGATAGAAATTACCACACATATTATTTCGCTTATTGGTATAAAAAAGTAAACATAACGTTTGCCTCATTCCCCTAAAAAAATGTTAAACAATAATAAATAATTTAAAATTGCTTTGTCAAATTTAAGATGTAAGATGTTTTGGAATAGCGCCATTTGTCTTGGCAAGCGACTGACAAATTCTCAAGTACGTGTTTCAGCGTCGACAAAATAATAACACTTGGCCGAACCAAAAGCTGAGGAGACGTTGGATTGACGCGAACTGAAGCGATTTGCGGAATTATAGCAGATCGTACTACTGACTTCAGTCTTAACAAAACATTACATTTATCAGCAAATACTACACTACAACTACTACACTATCTGCTCCCGTGGATCTATTTTTAAATCATATTTTTATTATTTAACAGTTCTTTTATGAGCTCCCAAAACATGAAAAGATTTCAATTAAAACATACAGTGAGTGGCACTCACGCCTCTAACCCAGAAGTGTAGGCAGAGATCACGTATTTTCCCTGGACAGACTTCTCTCGCTTCTTTAACATTCATACATCTACGCATACATGTTATACTGTCTTTCTTTAGTTTACAGTAAAACCTGAGTGATATTAAAGAGTATAGGATATTACATAGCAAAGTTTAAAAGAAATAAACAATCGGACGTTCTGAACGGACGGTTCTCTCGGAGCACAGCTAGGAAAGTCTTGGCTTGTGCCGGATATTAATTGAGGCCGATTACCTCTTTCGTCGGACTTGAAGTTTTCTCTTATCTAATGTTTATTTAAAAATGTGACCTTTAATCTATAAGGCGATGTGTGTATGGTCCCTACAGAGACGGAAGCGGCTGGACCAATTCAATAAAATTATAAGGAAATGATCAGATTGGCCAGGCGGGTGATCCAGCGCTCGGATCAACAGAGTTAGTACTATCCGGGTGAAGCCGGGACGCATCACTAGCATAATACATAAGATGTACAGTAACGTTGCAACTATAGGACGTGATAAGAATAGAAGTCGTAATACAGTGAACACTCCGGACCGAGTAAACTCTCTGAGATTTCAATTGTAATGTAATAATAATAGCAATCTCCGTAGTTCAATCGAGCTCCACACACTACACCGTTTTTATTGCTAAAAGCTTTACGTACGGGGGACGCTTTGTAGTTTATTTGATATTTATACGCGCGATACGATGAAAAATGGAAAAGCAATTATAATCTAATGTTTTCATTGACTATTATCGTTCTAAAGCAAAATACCTATCATCTTTTAAGCATTAACAAATATCTATTTAGATATTTCATTTCAAATTCGCGTACGATCGTCTGTGTGTGCGTGTGTGTTTGTGTTTGTGTGTGTATGGCGTAACCCTGCTCATGATTCTCATAGCAACATTTGCCGAGCCCGCCGCTACAAACATCCCAAACATCGTTTTATCCAAATTACTTAGTCTATAAACAAAGTTTATTTACTTCAAATAGAGGAATTACTCTACAATATTTTATTATTGAATGCTAAATTCTTTAACGTACTAAACACAATAAGAAAAACAAAGTTATTAACAAAATATGTAATTATAATGTATACATATAGGGGGAGTCACACTGTCGTGTATTATATTATTTACAGTTTCTAAAGTGCTTTTTACATATTAAATATAGAACAAGTCTTCGGGGAGTTGCAGCACTTTCCTTGGCAAAGCGTAATAAGCACCCGGGGAGGCTCTCTGCGGCCCATAGTCATAATGCAGGGTTTGATGGAAAATTAATACGCCGAGCTCAGTGACGATAACTCCCGTTCTAAAGGGACTGTGTTATACAACTGTGGCCTATTATTTGTCTTGTAAATAAATTTGTAGAAATACACCCAGCACGTTATAGTCACAGGGCAGCGCGAGATAGTCACAGACAAATGTGAACCGTTTGAGACCCTAGTGCCATACTTCGGATGCTGTTAGTGTCTTTCTAATAACCTCGATATATAAAACGAAATGCGTTACCTACTCTCAAACAATCGCCAACGAAAATAAGCGATTCGATAATTTTATGAAATCGTCAATCACCGGGCGAAGTCACATAAAATTTTTTCCGGCAAAAAATACGACTGAATGAATTTCAATATCGCACCTAAAGTTTTTCACAAGTGAGCTGGCTTTAAATTTTTCCGTAATTGACTTTTGCTCGCCTTCTTTATTACGACCTACCGCGAAACCTCTTCCCAGTTCCCGGCTACGTAGCCGAGCAGTCGGGGAAACGATGGCAATTAAATTGGAATGGACTATATTGCCGATTTTATTGTTATATTGAGTACTTATTTAGAATTGAATTTCAAAGGATGAATGAAGAAAGAATAACAAACCGAATTAATGTTGCAAAAGTGAGTGGCAGTGTTGGTAGGGGACGCCCTAGGAAAACTAACTGATTAGTGACTTACGAAAAAGGGCGATATAAGGAGCACCTATAACCGACGACCATGCATGCGCGCCAAATGGAAATCCATGATCTCTGCCTATTCCTCTGGGTTACGGGCGTGAGTGCATATTTATTTATTTATTTAGAATTTTCGAAAATGGAAATGAGACTTCTTGATGTTTCTGTTCAGTGTTTTCCAATGGTTGTAAACACGAACCTATTCAGATGTGTTTTATTTAGTGGCCTATGGCAATATAAAAATATAAGTATTTTTTACATGTATGTTATTTTCCCCATTTTTGTGGTGATATAAATTCGCGATATGCACACAAATGCAAGCGCGGTAGGTAATGAATGCACTAGTAACTCAGACCTTACTCACTCGACTACGAAAGCCGAACAAAAATCAACGTAATATTTGTATGAAAAATTTAACATCTGTGGTTACAGGTTTACTTGCGAAGGGTGAAATACTACACGGTTACTAATTAACTGCCACTCAACCACGAAACAAATCAAAACCAACACAAATATAAAAGCAATTTATAATGATCCGTGTTTCGCGAGCCGCCGCGTCGCGCTGCGCCGCGCCGCCGCGCCCTGTTGTGAATTCCATGAATTTGCGACAAATAGGCGTCTCGTCGTTTGCCTTAATTATTATTACAATGAATTTTCATGCTTGTATTTCAATTAATTATAAAATAATTTTAGTGAATTATTTAAATTTCTAGGACCGTAAATAACGAAGGCGAGCAGTTGGTGTAGTCCATTAGATTTATAATAAATACAAAAATATTGTTTTGGTTTTATTCATATAATTTGTTTCACATGTATTTTAGAATATTTAGAAAATGAAAAGAGTGAAAAGAATAAGTTGAAATCAAAGTAAGACGTAGGTATCGACTTCGTTATCAGTGGATATGAGGGTTATGAGTTATATGCATGTACAGACAGCGATCACTTACATTTTTATTATATGTATAAATGAGAAAGATTAAAAACAAAACACAGACTCAGTCCGATGAATATTGTGTAGCCAGTTTAAAAACAGCACATTCAGATATTTTTGTAGTATAAAACTTTAATAAATTAAACATAATTATATTCTGACATGTTGGGCTGTTATAAGAACGGATGAAAAGAGCGTGCATGCGGCAGAAATGAGATGTTGAGATGGATGTGTGCAGTAACACGAATGGATAAGGTACGAAACGAGTATATTATAGGAAGCCTGAAAGTAGCACCGATAGTGGAAACGATAAGGCGTAAAAGATTAGCACGGTATGGGCAGTGAGGAAGAAGGAATGGCATGTGACAAAGAGAGTTTTAGATAGGAATGTGAAGGGATATGTCGGTAGGTGTAGGCCCAAGAAAAGATGAATGGATTACGTGAAAGGTGACATGATTAACAAGGTACGATTGAAATGATGGATGATAGATCGACGTGGAAGTCGAGAACGTGTTGTGCCGACCCCACATAACGCGGGAAAAGGGCACGGAGATGATGAATTGTATTCTGACATACTAGATTACATTATACTAGTTTATTATTTTTTTAATGATGTAGATGTCGTACGTGTTTCAAAATAAACTAAAATAAATACAATAAACAAGTAATTCACAAAGCATTCCGTTATATTGTGAATATAGTATGTAAGTGATGAGGTGCGACGAGAAGTCTTTGTGCTATTTAAACGATCAATTTGATAGAGCGACCAGCCTCGTCAACCGGTTAGATTACCTTCTGACCGCCTAAGATCGAATCCCATTTGATTATTCTCACACGGTCTTGCATTTAATCTGTTTTCGTTTATATATTGTCAGTTATATGGAACAATGTATTACTTATATGAAGGTTGCATTTAAAGTAGACGAGTAGATACAGAAGTGATGAAGCAGTTTTGTAATTACAATCAATCACTCGGCGGGTCCCGTGCGACACTCGCTGGAGAGCTGCCAGCCCTCGCCCGGACCTCGGAGCCGTAATGACTTTTGAACACTTTAGAGTTCACTTTTAAACATGGTTCTCCTTATGCTCATTAAAAGCCATAACCTCACTAAATGAGTCGGATAGAAAGTTCGTGAGAAGAGATTTAAACAGTAACACAGAATACCAGCGTTAAGTAGAGATTGACACTTGTGAGTATTGTCTAATAAATGAGAACTTTGATTTTGATGAACAAAGTTACAGTAATGTATTTTTACTACATATAGCTTTCCGTTTGTGGTTATTACATAATTTTTATTAAGTCGCTTCAATGATATCACAGTTTATCCATTACAAACAAAATACTAATGTACATACGAGCATAATAATTGTTCGCTGCATCGTCAAATTATTTCTGAACAGTTAAATTATTTTCGCTTTATTTTACTTTAATACTTTTTTGCTTGTTTAATTCTTTGTGTACAAAAGCAATTTTTTTTAGAAAATGTATTAATAACTAAAGTCCGTGTATTATGTTGTATTCTATGAGATTTGTGTCAAGCCGAGCCATTCATGGAACAGTAAAAGCCGCTTTGTGATATTTACCAATGTTAAATGTTGCTCTCGTCTTACTCACTTCCCAGGGGATCGTTGCAAAAAGATTCCAGAAAACTCTAAAGATGCTCAGAGCTCCATCTTCTATAAAGCTCTTTAAAATGTATGTAAAAAGAATTGTGTATTGTAATTACCTATTAAATTTCTATGAAGTGAATTTTGGAAATTGTTTAAGAAAATAAAGATTTTTAACCAGAAAATTTGACTGTTTGTTTCTATTAATTTTTCTACTGTAAGAATTCTTTTAGTCCAAAACAATGACATTAAAATTGTTCTTTAAATATTTTCCATATTAATTATTTACTCAATATGTCGTCGTAGTACAAAGTGTCGTCCGCTGCTGCAGGTGTATGTATTACTATTATCAAATTGTCTCCTGGTTATTGGTGGTTTCATAGCCCTCTTTTTATTATAATTTGTATCTGTTTCACAATTCATTCCTTTCTGAACTGAACTGAACAGTGTGAACAGTAAAGTTTGATGTCATCACGAAACCAGGATGCTTCACATTCTCAAGCTTCATATCATCCAGCAATTAGAAATGATTAAGGTGTCATAATTCAAATAAATACATTTTAAGGAGAATTATATTTAGAGGACGGCCGCTATACAAGAGAATACCCTGTGGGACGATGTGATTATTGCGGTACATATTGCCTTTAGAGTTTAGGGGAGAGATTGTTAACTGCCTAGAGCGGCTTCACAGGCGAAGTGGATGTTTGTGAGAGCCTTGCCGTTGTACAGCCTAGGACAGCCTAGGTGGAGTCCGTCACCACCTGCTACTGTCTCCGTGAGGGCGGATAATTGGGCTTTGAACCCAGATAACTTTGTCATGCCTGTGTGTTAAAATTTCTTTATATAAAACTCTGACTGCACAAGTATTAATAAATATTAGAATATATATTAAGTAGGATTTAAATTGTTATAAGCAAATAGGAGATGTTAATAGTACAAAGTGTAGAAGATCAAGATGTCATGTCACAAGATGTCAATAGCCATAGTGCGAGGAGTATAGGATACCAATGGCGCGAAGTGTAGTGGATGTCAATACCATGAATAGTGGAGGATGTCAATAGCACGGACAACGATTTCACGACCAATGTGAAGCGTTATAAGACCACGCTTCGACAGAGTCTGGGCAGTAGTACTTCTGATTTAAAGTGTTTCGTTGCGGCTCGTATCCCACGTGACGCCCACGTAGATGTAGTCCAGCGAAGAATAACGACCTACTCGACCAAGGACTACGAGGTCATGACACCCCTTTCGCGTCTAGTCTCCGTCAAGTATAATACATTTAAAAAATATAAATGTTAAATACACAAATGTATAACGCACACGCGTTCCACTAATATATAACTAACTTAATACGAATGAATGAATTGCTTTTCGAAATTGTAAAATATATACATAATATGTCTGAGTCTGATTAAAAATACATAGAATATGCGTTGCGATAAATTGTACAGGTAGAAAATGAAATGTTTTATATTTATTTGACAAAAGTAAATATTTGAACTGTTTTCAATCAGGAAAGGGTTTTAAAAATAGTCGCACGAGCCGGCCGAGCTGTTTGATTTGACTATAACCGCTGCGCACCGAGTTTACATTTTAATAATGCTACAAATATAAAATGTTGTTCATGTGTACACACCCTTAGGCCGGGCGCGGAAGATTTTATTTGATTGTAATGAAAAATAAAAACCGTAAGTCTTCATTCGTGCCATTGCAATTGATACTCTAAGTCTTAAAGATAACGTTCAGTTAGAAAAAAGACAAACAAGTTGTGACTTATAACGGACGATTCGTCGTCTTGCGAGGTGTCACGGTGACGAACGGCAAGTGGGCTTCTAGCCTTAGTATTGTTAAGGAAATTATCTTAGGGGAGCTGAAGCGGGGATTTTTGTACGTCCGCGAGCGCGTCAGATTTGGATAGGTAGGTTGTTCGCAATAAATGGGCATTTCAATAGTCAGACGATTTGAGCGTGATGCAAAGGAGTGCAGGGACCAGTAACTTGTTGTACAAAGCCGTCACCTGGAGATCCTCGAGGGCGGTCAATTTTTATTTTATTTTAAATGTAAATATAGTCTGTAGACTCATTACCCACCGCTAATAGTAAAAATGTCACCGACCTGTCAACCTTTCATTCTTGTTAACATCTATTCTTCAAAATCCAATAGGTCTCCGTGACGCTCGAGTATGTAGAGGTTTAGCATCGTCGGCTCCCGTGCTATAGTAAACAAACTATTGCTTTATAGTGGAGAATTTCATCAGTGGATCAAAGTTCCTTTGCAGAACTTTTAACAAAACTGGCTGGTACTATTCGATTTCGAGTATAATGGGTGGACCCATAAATATATAGAGTATAATTGCTTCAAAATCCGTGTGTATGTTATTCATAGTGGGTATATAATTATGTAACGTGCGGACTATATAATCTTAAAATACCGCAGAATGCGTGCCCCCAATCCGATGAAGGGGTGAGCGATGTAATAGAGAAGGGCTTAAGTTGCTGACGCTTAATCCTTCAACGGGGGGAATTAATAGAAGCCTCGCTGCGGCGACCGAACTGGAGATCTGTTCATCTAGTTCACTGAACACCGATCTGATCGTTCGCTGTGATTATTCAAGTTTGAATAATAATTGCATTATCATTAAGTCAGTACTTCTAAGAAGCTTTCCAAAAATAAACAGTGGCCAGCTAAGTTCTTTTTATCAATTTCTACGTTCGATTTTGTCTCCAATTATTTTGCCTTTATTGTATTTCTCATCGTCTGACTGGCGGGATGGACTCGAAAAATAGAAGACTCATAAGTAATGTAGCAGGACGGCAGTAAATAACTCTTTCTAAAACAAAAGATTGAAACTCAGGCTTAACCTTTGGCTCTGGAGGTATGTAACATCCTTGCTCATTACATATTCGGTAAATATACATAATAATAAAATCTACCTATTTTTTAATCTATGGCCGCACACGCGAGGCGATTGTTTAAAATTCATCGTGAAATCGTTTCGGATCATCGAGTTGTGTAACGGCCTGTCGTATGATTTGTTAGTACCATCCATTCACTATAATAAGGTCAGCTTGCGCACGAGCAAATTTTCAGCTGTGACCAGTAGGGTTAAAGCGACGAGCTATTCATCGAAATGATATTTTACGTTTAAACTGCGAAGTCTTAATGAACTCAGGATGTACCCGTATATACCCGTAGCTTAACAAACTGACAGTGGTTGAGCCCACAACAACAACATCTGTTGCACGAATTGGCTAGCTCGACCGGTGAAATACCACGACGAATACAGATGACAGGCGTGTAACTCTAATTCTAGCCCTCTTCCCCTTCCCATCCTTTGCTAATAAGAAAAGTATGGGAAGGGGAAAAGGACTTGATGGTGGAGGGAATGAATAGGATAGGGAAATAACGATTTTCTGTTTATCCCCTCCTCTGTCCATTAAAGATAGGCAACGCATCTGCAACTCGTTAACTTGTTGCAGATGTCTATGGGTGGCGGTCACTTGATATCGGGTGAACCGCTTGCTTTGTCATCTTCTACTAGAAAAAACTTTTTCTATGTATATCGACGCTTCTGCGAAAATCTTTATGTAGCAGATGACGGCGTGTTTTCTATCGTTACCATGCCGTCTGCATCGTCAGTCTTGTGTTTTGTGTATGCTTATAACATTTGACATGCTACTATGCTAGACATAAAAACCATATTATAAGATTATTAAATATTTAATCGTCTACTAAAGAAATTCTTTAATCCAATTCCTGTAAGACATAAATAGCGTTCACTCAAAGCAGCTCGCACTAATGTAATAGCATAAAATCTTTTGAGCGATGAGTCGACTCTAAACAAATTGACGTTCGTGAATATCTAATCTAAGAAGAGCGGGCCGCGGGCCGCGGGGTGCGGGCCGCGGGTGTCTGCGCCCTGTGCGCGGGAAATGGGCCGAGGGTCGGACCCGTGCCTCAAATAATTCAACTAAATTGTTTTTATCTTCTCAAAGCTCCTCGAGATTGCTTTTACCCTCGACTTATTTTAAACTATGTATCTGTACGAGGCGTTAACAAACAAAGAGTTCACACTCGTTAATATTCAAGTACATAGGTACTCAACATTGCACTTTTGTACTCTAAATTATATTATGTTTTGACATAAATTTGTTTATTTCAAGTGTTACAATCATTAACCAGAATTATTATCCCCTTATAATATAATCCCTTCTCGTTCAAATCTGTAATAATTAATTGGAGAGTAAATACAAAGTCTTTTGCACATGCCAGAGGAGTTTGGCATAAGAGGCGTATCTCTCAGTACTTTTAAAGATTGCTTGAGTAATCGTAAACAGATTTTATCAGCTCTGCTGGATTATCACCTATGGAGTACCTCAGGGTAGTGTGCTAGGTCCGACTTTATTCCTGGTGAATATAAATCACCTTTGAAATATAAAAGTTAATAGCGGACAAATGTTCTCCTATGCAGATGATACAGGCATAGTTTTTACGGTAAATCTAGTGTGCATATATCTGCTGAAGGTGAATTAGCGAAGACACACCGGATGTGTGACTCCAACGTCTGAGGGTGTGGATACACATTTTTTACCTCAATAAAAATACCACAGGCACGCGCCACTGAAGAATTGGTGATTAGTAAAATGTCGAAGAAACAATCTTGAAACCATTGGTCCCGAAAACAACATAAAATTAAAAAGATAAATTATAGATAATGTAGCTGAAGCCTATCCAAGAGACATATCACAAGAGACAAAGAAAAAATTGTTGCTTAAAACAATAGTACCTACTCGAAACAAATAAAACCTAGCGGAATATCTAAAGAGGGCTTAGAGAATTTGTTTCGCAACCCTTGTCGACCCCTGCCCGAATAATCCTACTTTTACATTACCACAGTGCCTTTAGAGATACTGCGCTGCGGTTTATTGATGGCTTGAACTTGTATCAAAACATTACAATATTCAATTGTTTCGTGTACACGCAACATCTAGGCGAGGTTTGTAGTTTAATGGCTGTGAATGTATACACAGGTTTTCTCAATTTTACAAGTTGCGAGTCTTCCGAGATCATTCTATGACGATAAAAAAATACAATGAAAATGTTATAAGTACTAAAAAGTAAGTGTTTATAGGGCCGCTTTATATTTGGTGAGCTTTGAACTCGTTGTCGATTGTTACAAAAAATAAAACCTAAAGTATGAAGTCCGTTAAAGGATTATAATATTATGTAATTAATGTCATAGCTTAACATTTCCATCGGAGTATCGCTGTGCATTCTATACCATTCGCTTAGAACAATGGACCGTGAGGGTAATTTTGTTCAAGAAGCAAGAAACGTTGTCGAACAATGGAGTCATTTTGCATTATTCCAGGACAACAAAAAACATTTTCTCGAAACTTCCGTTTATACGTTTATTGCAGTCTCCATAGTTCTTTAAGAAACATTTTACATTAAATACGTGGAAATCTTTGCTGTAAATCGCTCAACTTATACCGATTCAGATACTAAACGGTAGAGCGAACTTTATTTATTTGCTTTCAGGCATAAAATTTTAATTGTAGCATAATGCAACTCTCTTATAAGCTACTTTTTGTAAGTGTATGTTTCCACTGTTTCAGTATGATCATTTTAAATTTTTAATGATTTACTTTATGAGACGTTTATGTTTTTTAATGCTTTGTATACAAAACTAATTTGTAATATTAACACATATAAATCTTGTGTAAGAAAGCTTCGACGGAAATCCACAGAATAGCAACATCAGGGTGTTCAGTTGGTGCACAAAAGCACTATCACTTCAGCGTTCAGTGTGAATGGAGTGACAATGACGTATTTTGAGGGATTTACGCTCTTTGATTATATACCTAGCTCTCAATAGTAATAACATCGTGTTAACGCAAGTTTTCTGAACTTATGACATGAACTAAAAGACAACATGAGAAAAAAAATGCAGTGATAATATTGTTGTAATAGTATCACTGCGTTTTTCCTTTCTAAGGGGAAAAGTACGAGAAAGCAGTGTTAACGCCATCTATCGGTTCATGTTGAAAATAATTTTCATTATAGCTTACGCTGAAATAAAAACTGATGGTGATTTTGTGCGTCGTTGTGAGATGGCGCTATTCTTAATACAATTATACTTATACATACAAATTCCATTTATTATATCCGAATGTCGTTACCATTTATTCATACAATAAAGCAATGCGGATTGTAATTATATTTTTATTAGTTATGTTTCATACTAGTTACGCATTAAAGCTGTACCAATAACCTATGGTTTGATAGCACCGAAAT
>JWHW01001375.1:41400-52946 GCA_000931545.1 Papilio glaucus
CGTCGCACAGCTCGGTGCGTGCGAGGCGGCTGTTAGTTTTCACTTACTGCGCCTCCGACTTGTTCGATAAAAGTAATAACTAATGTTCACTCGGCATTCCCGACCAGCGTGAAATGTTACCATTATCTTGGCTTATATTTTACCTTACAATTAAATATATAGATTTAATTTAATTTACAACATTTGTAGCAATATTTATGATTATGAGTTATAAGCCGATAGCATCCCCGTAAGAAAACTAATCAAGTTTCTATCGGTATAAAAAAGTCACTATGCCACAAGCATTGGCAACAGATGTTTCACTCAGATCTTTTCCGACATCAAATACGACATGACGGCGAAAGCGCTGACAAAATCTGTGATGTGCCGCCCTCGTAAAACTTGTCATCGTCGCAGCAATAAACCGCGCCCGCCTGTGTGTACACTGTTGTGCGGGTTGTACACGACCGCACGCCCTTTGTTTTGTTGTCGTGTACTGCAACAGCTTAATAGCAGTAAAGCACATTTCTCCACGCCCCTCTTAAGAAGTGTCAAGGAATAAAAAATATATAGTGTGTTATATTGACAGTTGTTATTCAATATTTTAATGTGTACACATGTGTAGATATACATTTTAAGATTGAATATAATATAAAATATTCAATTAATATTATAAATATTCGATTTGCCACCGATATGACAACACCGTATAAACGTTAGTTCAATCACCCCTTCTTAAATCTTTGCAGATTGATATTTGTTGCCAGAAAGTGTCAGTGTTACCACATAATAGCAGTAATCATTGCTTCGATAAATTATTAGCTTTCGTTAATATTATTATACCTTACCTCCTTTCATTCAAATTATAATCTTAAAAAAAAGACCACATTAGTTATACACATACCTTTCCGGTGCTTACTAAGGTGGTCTATCAGTAAATAACAGGGTGCTATAATAATAATAATAATAATAATGTGTCGACAACGGCGCGTGTGAACGGGCTCTAATGAAGTGGTTCCGACTCGTTGGTGGAGGACTGACTACTGCTCGGCTAATAGTATGATGACTAGAGTTAATAATTTAATATGTCTGTAGAGGCAGCAATCCCTACAGCCATAATTTATTCACCCGTTTGAAAATTATTTACTATTATTATAATATATTGTATTAGACAGCTTAATAATAAGGGTAGTCCCAGCAATCGGACTTAGGTTCGAAGCAAATAAAGGACTAACTTACTTTTTCTCTCTGTACAAAACACAATCACATAATTAAATACAAGATGCTAAACTATGTCTCAAGGGTAAAAATGTTTTGAAGATTTAATCTAATTGTAAGATCAGAACATTTTCATTTAGCAGAACGAACAATTGTTTGAATAAGGATTGACAAGTAAATCCGGTATAAGCACTAGTTTAAATAACTAACAGATTGTAGTTTTCAGTCGTGCCTTGTCTGATGTATACTAGGATTTATTTTTCTCAGATATAAACATTAGATGCCTAACCTTCTCACATCCGTCTTAGTTGTTTACAAACATTACTTGAGTTACTACAAACATTTAAAACAAATATAATTTGATATCGTGTAGGAGACTAGGAGTTGAGTTTATTAGTAAAGAAATGACATTATATACTATACTTTATTGCATTGGAATTAAAACTATTTTCCTTAGCACAATCCACACCGCCAACAGTCGCCTTTGCAATTTTACACTCTCTCGAAAAAGTTAGATTGTTAATAAAGTTTGCCGCCGCGCCCCGCAACCCCGCCCCGCGCCCCGCACACGCCTCATTATAATAAGGAACTGGCTTTCAATGGTCACTTAAGAAAGTATTTTGGGCAAGTACTGAATAGTAAATCGTTGCAGTTTAATACAATGGAATTCGTTTAATTTTCATGCAGCCTCTTAATTCTTTACCTATGAAATTGCAAGAACTACACTAACGTGTATACAACACGATGCATGTATACAATTGGGCTTCGTAACGAGTTGGCAAGGAGAGTGCGAAGCGCTGGGAACAGGCCGAGGAGGCATTGTAAGTAACGGCCTCACAGCCCTCGCCTACAGCGGCTGGAGAGCTTATTTATGGATTATTGATGGATTTTATAGATAAATTGTTTTGCATAAATCCGAAGCAAACTATTTCGACTACACTAAAAGGCTATTTAATATTTTTTCATATTATTATTTAGTTATATTAACGAGCATACAGTGATTCTATTATGGTTCTTGAGACCTGTGAGAAGGTCGTTTTCCTTTTCATCAATAAATTCCAAAATGTAACCAAACAACAACGAAATAATCTCAAGTGTTATTCGGGGCAGAACCTTGGAATTGATCTTTATTTTGTTGGGCTGTCACCGTTACCAAAAGGCGTGCGGAGGACAACAAATTAATACTCGTTGTAAAATAAACAAATAAGTTGAATAAAAAACAACAAGGTGTGTTAGGACTCACCCAGAGCGGCGCGGAGGGCTGCAACTGCGACGCGAACGCCATTCGGAACGCATCTCCCACCAGCGCGTTCAGTTCCTCCGCCTGACAACACAGTACATATCTTATTTAAAATTAGACCCAATTACTATGTTACTTAAAGTTACATACCGTTGCCCGGTAACCTGTTGACAAACCTACTCATACAAGATCCTAATGATTTTTTTTAAATCATCTGGATTTTGATGAGTAGGTTATTTATCAATGAGTATATTATTTTTCCATTGATATTCATTTGGATCTTGAGGGTCGTATCACTCACCGTGTACAATATTCTAGACTTTTTGAATTTGTTACATGAGAACATAATCATGTGCTAAGTCTTCTTCTTAACACACTTACATGATTGCCTAATGGTACGGGAGCAGATGCGGGGATGTCTGTACGTCCTCGAGCGTGTCTGATTTACATATCGGGGATACCTTGGACCCTGGGTATCCCACACTACAAATTAGTCATCTATGTAGAGCCACGCGCTTAGCGTAGCCCATTAAATTTGTAACAAAAAATCAATCAACGATCAACTCTCTTCAAAAAATAGGTCCCCGTGACGCTCGAGGATGTAGTAGCTTAGCATTGTCTGCTCCCGTGCCGTGTAAGCTTAGGTAACCTGTCAGACGTAATTTAAAGTGCTCGAGTCGGATGAAATCTTCGAACTTTGCAAAAAATGCTAAGTATAACTTGTAAATCATCATCAAATCAGTTCGGGATACAACCTATGACGGTTTAATTTATGTATCTCGGAACATCCGGTAAATTTATGGAACTGGATTACGCATGTTTCATTAAAGAGCGAACAATAAAAATGGATATTTCTTTGCGACGACATCAGTTGATAAACAAATCCCACGATGCACCTGCAAAGCAACGTAAAGAATAAATTTGCGGCGAAGCGGATTCAAGGAACTTATCAGGGAGTGACATTAATTAAGGAACGAGCCGAGGACACAAGGCTTCCAAAGGATTGTCGTTGGACGGGAACAGGAGAACGCGTCGGTAGCGGGTTTAATTCCGTCGACGGACATTAATCCGGCACGTGACGTCGCCGTTACGTAGTCGTTACGTCGGCGCTCGACTGCCCCAATTGTGCTGCGAACGCTCCGCCGGCTCTCTGCTCCACATTTGGATTAATTAAGTCGCTCCCGTTTTAAACGACTACTGTAAAAGAATAGATTCCAGCGGATCTTGGTGCAGAAGGTGCAGATCTTCGTAGATTTTCTTAAGGCGCTGTTTATTTTGGCGTGTATGTGTTATTCGTTCGAAATGAAGTCATTGAGACTATATTTAAGTTGCACGCTTCATGTTTAGTGACTGCGACCAAGCAGCGGTCTTCAGCAGTAAATAATTCAGACAACTATTAACTGTTACTCGGAATATTGTTTGCAATGTTGTAATAAAGCCATGCCAAAGAAGGCCCCTTGATATGGTTTGTTGTCGGTTAATAGAATACGTCACCAGACTTCAGAGTCATTATTAAAATCAACTAAAGTATTTTAAAAACCTATTTAAAATGAGACAAATGAAGACACATCCACGGGTCAATGAACTCGTAATGTACAGTAGTAAATAGTTCCAGCTCCAGGTAATAATTCAAATCCTGTTACTTACATAATAACACGCTTAAGGTAACCAATAACTCTACGCTTCGAACTTCTATTATGTATAAAGTATAATGAACTCTAATCGATTGTGTTAGGGGCTATTGTTGTTTTGCGTTAATATTCTACGAGATCCGGTTACATTCATTGAAAAGGTGTTGGATCGCTACCGGCGCGGCGGAGCACGGGGCAATATTGAAATGTTTACTATTAGAAAAAAATATGGTTCCCTTTAAATATGATTGTACACAAAAGTTATATAAGTACGACAGTTATATTTGAATTTCCAAAAACATACAACAATATGTATCCGAGAGATTGTCAGTATTAAATAATTATGATTTACATACATGTATAATAAACTTAAATAAATGCAATCAATCATCAGTTATTCTAGCATATAAGATGATAATTAATATTTAGGGCCACCGTTCAAAAGCCTAGGCTAGAATATAGTAATAACATATTAGAATAATTTATTAGGGACATATGTATTCGTAATGTGAGGTTTGAAGCTGATCAAGTTGGAGCACGTGCGGCGCCGCGCAGGCACCTTATCTGTATGCTAATTGAGACCATATTTGTTAAAATTGAAGCACGATCCAAACAAACACAAGATTAACCGAATCTAATCAAACATATTTCACAATTATCAGACTATCAATGTTCGTACATACAATGTTCGTGCGTCTACAAAAAATAATCGGGCCTTTTTCATATTATGAATTCAAAATAAGCCTAACTGTCTAACAAAATAAGCTTCGATTGTCTCTCGACAAACAAAAACTGCACGGTCGGGTCGTTTACAGTAATAAATGACCTCTGACAAGTAACAAACTGGGAGTTATGGGAACAGAACTTTTTAGGCCATTGTATACGACAAGCGGAAATGTTTGACGCGAGCACTAGCGCTGCGTAGGCCGCAATGTCGCCGTCGCGGTTATACGTTATATAGCCGTTACTTGTAAATGTACACCGCTGATAGGAAGCAGGTACTCTGATTATTGTAAATACTTATCTCGTTCATTGTACAAAGAATAACTTAAGGTCTATGAAAATTAGACGATTCTATAAAAAACACAAAAAGAGCCAGTTCTCGTTGAGTTTAAAATTAAAAAAGCTATCAATTCATTTTTTAATCTATAAGCTTCCGTTGATTCTGCTGATTTATTTTTATATGAATTTGTTAATAAAAAGGAGTCAGGTTACTTTTTTAGAATCAAATAAATGCTGAATATTGAAGCATTCAACGGTAGATTTAGTTGCTCCTTATTTGACTAATTGTCGATCCCAACTTTTGCCGCGTCGACCTTACCAAGCGTTCCTTTCTTTAGAAATCTTTTCATTCGAATTTTGATTGAATTAGATAATAGTGAGTCAGCATTCGTATTCCATTCGCAATCCCCTCGAAAGGATCAATTCGTTCACGGCCAATAAACAAACCGACCGGATAATCAGTTCAATTACGTTGCCGATACGAGAACACAAATCAGTTTCGTGAACATTTATGCTGTTACGGCATATAGGTTCGTAGGTGCGAGGAATTCATTCGGGGTATAAAACACAACGGGTATGTGTTGTGTTATGTTAAACTAATCCATATTTATTACTCATTTTCTTGAAAACACACACATCATTTGCGAACGAGTGTCGGCACTGCCGCATACAACTATAGTAGCGCGATTATAAAAATGTTTTTGGTAAAATCAAGATATAGAATTAGTCCTCTCATAGACGCATCAGCAAGCTATATAATTACAATAATTTCCGGCCGAGTCTCAGAGCTAAGTTGTTACAATTACAGTAGCGCAGTGTGACCTCTGAGGTCTTGCAATGCCTGCGAATGAAACCGGTTTGCAGAGCCGCGACCGCTCGGGAGCTTTGCATGAAACTTTAAGTTCATTAATTCCAAAAAGTAAACAACCTACTAAAAGCACTGTATGTTGAAGGGGCACCACTGTGCGTGCATCGCACGTATCCCTCTCTGAGATCTGAACGGTGCCTATTCAATAAGAAATAACTATAAAGGGGAGGACAGAACGACGCGTCGCATGGCCCACGCGACCGCTATGTGTCCGCACCCTAACAGGATTGCGATCGTTTCATTTACATTTTATTCGAGCCCCGAGCCCCGAGCTCCGCGCCCCGAGCCCCGTACCGCAAACACTCCGTAATTCAATCGCCTAGCGAACGAGCGAGAAACGCAACAACTGAAACATGGTCGCGGCTAACGCTCTGCGCACACAACCGCTTTGTTATAAAATAACGAATTACATAATGATAGGTTATCGAATTGGAGGTAAACAAAAACAATTGTATCCCAAAAATAATCATAATCATTGACAAAATAACTCCAAGTGCAGACATACCAAATATAAAATAATAGAAATGATAGAATGAAAAAGTTATAGGATTCTGTTGGCAGTAAGTTTATCGATGGAAGTTGTTGAAGTGTCACTGCGATTATTTTAGTTACTTATTAAGTTACAGGGTGTGAGAATCCTTCAAAACATTATTATGCAAAAAAATATTAACACATCAAAACAATAAAATATAGAATAATACGTTACACAGTTCACCCTAAACGTGTGTCTCCACTATCGAGTCTTTCTGAAGAACTGAGATGACAATATGTTTGATGTGAATGTTTTCGGCAGTGTAAACCGACGTTATGATGCTTGCGTTGCTACATGTGTGAAGGAATCGACACATCAAATGCTATCTGCACTGTTAATATTCAGCGGGACTTCGCAAAGCGGAGACTATCGGTAACTACCCGAGTTTTATGGTAATTGATAACATTACAATTAAATGACCAGTTTCCTGCTTAAGCAGCGGAAGCTCGGTGAGCAGGATATTGCTGCGCGGGCGTTGCCGTCGCGTTCGGGTCTCGGCCCATTCTTCATTCTTGATTTATGACGTTGTTCAAAACTGTCATAGCCGGTCGCTATTACTTGATATTCAAGAAGGTACGAACACTTTGTAAATTTGTTTTTGGAAAGCCATAACTTATAAATGTCAGGTTTTTTATATAAGCTTATCTGGATTGTTGTTAAATAAGCTGTTACATATTTATTTACATATTATTTTTAGAAATATGAATCATTGTAAATATTGAGAGCTAAAGGTCGAAATTAGGATACAAGTTGGAATACATCACGAGGGTGAACTGTCCCATAAAATTGCACATATACACTCAGGAGTTATGTAAATGTTTCTTTGATTTAGTAGTATAACGTCTCTGTATGACCGATATTATTTTGGTTCTTTCATTACTGTTGGAAAGCGCATATACCCTTTCGACCTTGACTTGCGCGTGTATTTACAGATTTTTTTATTTCCATTCGTTTGTTTGAAGTGGAGTGCAGTCGAGGTCGGCGCCGGTGGTCCGCCGCGTCGTAAACTCGGCGTAACCGCCGCGGGCACCTGCTTCCTGTCCGGCGCGCACGCAAACAAACATTACTTGACATTAACCCGGCACGGGGGAGAAGCCGCACCTCGTGCCTTCGCCTGCCTTCACAAGTTGCCGGGAAGAGGCGAGACATTCGGTGAAGAGATCTGATTTGTTATAATTTTTTAAGTTTAATCGTTAAGTTTTTATTACACTTACAATTGTATTTATTTTATTTATTCATTAATGTGTTTACGCGTACAACTATTGCATGTATGTTGTTAATTTCAAATTCGGGAAAAACATGAAATGTGTACTTATAATGTACATATTTCTTCGACTGTTCCTAACATTTTCTGTTATTAGTAACTGTTCCTAATAAAATAACAACAATACAAGACTGGATAATTGTGTTACCTCACATGAGCCGAAATCAGTCCGTATGTTATTTCCCCGGTCCGCTCCATCGGGCTCTGAATCGTATTAATCGTTCCCAAGACCGCAGCGATGACCGCCGATTCGCGAAAATTTCCATTCTATTCCCATTTCAAAGATAATTCAGAGGGTGGGATATCGTGATACTTAAAATTAAATAGGTAATATTAACTTGGTTAACTTATACTTATGTTTATGAAGAACGTATCGTATCTACGATTGAGAATGGGATATACGGGTACTATAATCCTAAAAAACTATCATTAAAAAGCAATAAATTATACCACTGTTCCAAACACTTTCATAATGACCAACAACTGACATCCTATTCCGGTTTTGATTCATATGCGCGGGCGCAAGACGCGTTTTATAATTACCAAAGTTAATTGAGTATAATTCAGCTCGTGTCGAAGGAGAACGACACGGAACACGTTTTTGTCGAGTCCGGCTTCGGCGCCGCACTGACAACGCTCGCGTAAACCAAAGCATTTTATTACGAACCTTCTCCGTAATTAAGCTCACTTCATTTAAACTGATTTAGTCTTTGGGAAAGTAAATTACTTGCAGGTATACGCAGTATTTACTTTGCAGAACAAAGCGCAGTACTTTAGTATATATGCGTAAATTTTCTCATATTAAAGTTATGTCATGTCACAAAATATTACGAAATAGTATCTGATTACTGTGTTTAAAAACGTGTTGATGTTCCATAAAGCATGCGAGGCGACGACAAGTAACGATGACATGGACCGACGCAGAAATAAATAGTAACCGGGGTACAGCGTGTTGCCATACAACGAGTAGATCAGACGGAACGAACATTTTTTATTTTTGAAAATAACTATTAAAGCTTTGCCAACATTTGCGACCGAACCAAACAGTCGAATATTCTCGCCGCTAAGCAGCGAGCCCAAAAACACAAGTCAAAACATACGAAACATGTTAACACCAAAAGTCTTTATGTTATATCTGATATAGAACATAAAAATAAAGTTTAATAAATTTTAGTTTACGATTTATTTTATTTTATTTTTATTTTACAGTTGAAAAGTAAATAACGACATTAATTTAAAAACCATAATGTCGACTATAAATTTTAAACGCTTTACCTTATTTGTGCATCGTAAACTTGTGTGACGCGATCGGAAATTTAAAACCGCGCGGCAAATTGTGAATTCTGTGAACGAAACTGATCGTAATAAAATACACAGAGACGCGGCGCCGACTCCTCGCCTATACAAAGGTTTATACATATACAAGTCTTTGCCTGGACACACAAAGAAATTACTAAATAATTCATTTGGAAGGATAAACTCGTTTCTTCTGTTTTAGTAAAATATTTAAGTGATTTTTTTGTTTCGTAAACTCGAATCAATATTCAACATAGTAAGCTTCCATACTAGGAGTTATATATCTCGACCAAGCGTGATACTAAACGCGTGTTCACGGGACTATGTTAATACTAAAAATAAAGTCATTCTAACATATACATTATAAAAACGAGGTACATAAAAATAATAAATGGGTTCATTTATCATTCAGCTTACTGAAGCTCGGATGTTGTATGTCTTGTATCGGTCCACGAGGAGCAACCTACAAGGCAATAAAAACTATTTTAAGTACGTGACGCTTTGATCTTGTACTGGATGGATCTCGCTTTATTGATATCTTCCTCCAACTGACAACTAAACTTTTAGATATTTCTACCGCATTCTTATACACACTCTGCCACACAAAACACCGGAACAAATATTTGAAGTCAGTTTTCTGGATCTGGATAACCAGAACAATACTAAATTACAATTGTTTAAATTTTAATCAAACATTTTTGGTTTGTTGAAATGTATGCAGCTATTAAGATTTTGTTTTTTGTGTTATGCTTCATTTAAATCATTCGTCGATTTGACACTCTATTAACTAAGATACTTCCAGATTTAACAATAAAAATACAACGAAATATAGTAGTTGAAATATGTTTTGTCAACATTTGCGGCCACAGTCGAGCTTCACTTTTGAATGTTGAATTTGTATGGAACGCGGTGTCTGGAGGTATATGAATCTCCGCTGCAACCTTAAAGTTGCACCTTGATTCATTAAAAGAAAATGTTTAAACACAGTTTGTTAATGGATCTGCGTTTATTTTGTAGAATTAAGTTGTTTTAAATAAATGGTCCACGTTATCAAATTAAAAAGAAGTGATAGAAAATGTAAATTGACACATACAAAAAATACATTAAAATTATACAGCATCATAAATTAAAAAAAATCATAATTATCAAGAAACAAAAGTAAATGATGACTAAAGGGCATCAATAAACTCACACAAAGTCATTATTTTCTAAACACGGGGTGCAACTAAACGACGGGCAAACGTTGTATTATCCAGCGAGCGGGAGGTGTACAGGTAATATAAAGTGGGAGGTAGACTAGCAGATAACATAATTACGGGCGATTGTAGGTAATGCGGGGGACCTGAAGAGGTACGGGGAGGGAGGGGCAATTATCACATGACAGCCGCAATCACAGAGCCACGGCCGCTGTCTCCGAGACAATAACGGAATTAGAGACACAACGTACTAAATATAATACACATAAGTATATCTGACGTGAACATTGAACCCTTGTCTAAATGCAAATAAGTCGGTTCATTACAAAGTCGAGGATAACTTAAAGCTAAATCTAATAGTATCCTCGGATGCCTTCAGGTTCAGGTGTGGCTACCCTTGGACATGTTTAGGCTATCCCTGGACAGTCTGATTGCCCGCTAATGATCTTATACCTAAATCTGTAAACTCAGGAGTTGTTGTCTATGAATAACGCATGCAAATGAGTAAAACGTTTTTAAAACCCATTTTGGATTTATCTTGATTGTTTAGAATTTAGAGTGAAAGTCAACAGTCACATAGCGATCGTAATAAAGGAGACACGCGCTCCCTGTCCACGTGCTGCGGCGAGCTGATTGAGTTATTAAATCCATTAGTACTGCCCGCCCCCCCCGCGCCGCTCTCCCCACACCCGCTCTCGTTAAAACGTTGTTTAACAATCGTAAATTACTAATTCAGTTATTTTTGGTTCGTCATTAAGAGTCATGGATAGTAGTCATCTCACTCGGTTAAGAAGCATTCAGACTCTCCTGTGTAAGTAATTTTGATAACAAAACTAATTTATAATTAAACATTACTATTAATTGTCTCAAAAACTATATAAATATCAAGGGACTGACATAACTAATAAAAGTTTCTATATAATTGTAAAAGTTTAACAGGTTTTTTTAAGTTTTCAACTTATACGTAAATATAAGGCGAGCTATACCAGTGGTTTAGGTCAGGGCTCCATTTTGGATCCATTGCTTTTGGTTCTATTACGTTAAAACAAAGTAGACAGTAACGTTAGAGACAGAGATTTAAACACATGCCTCGTTTACTTTGCGCTGACAATAACGTAAAATCAATTCTTTAACCAAAAAGTGCAAGTAGATCTGAATAGTTTACACAATTTTCTAAAATTAAAAAAAAAAACACAAATTTCCACCGACTATCAATTTATTAACTTAAAATCTGCAGAAAATGTGATGGAGGTCGATCGTCGATAAAATTATACGAAGCTGGGGTCAGTGTAATCTGATCCCGCGTGGCCTAATCCGGCG
>JWHW01001379.1:0-10247 GCA_000931545.1 Papilio glaucus
TGGCAATGACCAATGCAATGATATAGGGGCGAAAAGTGAAGACTCGAATAAGTCCCGATTGGGACGTTTTTCTTTAGTTCACATTATGTGTTTACATTTACACTGAATTGAAAAACACTAGCTGTCCCCTATTTTCTTATTATTTCAATTACACTATCCATTTTTCAAGACCTGTCACACATGTGCTGATCTTGCTCTCAGTGTCTTTGGAACACTTTTGATCAGTGATTTTATATGCGTACAATATCCTACTAAGAAACCTACTTTTCATTTTTCAGGTAACGTTATTTATCGCTAAATTTTAATACTAGCCATTCATTACCGGACTTGATCGGGAGAATTTTAATTTTGAACATTAATAATAACGAAGTTTTCTAATAGTGAAAAAATTATGGCTTGTGATAGACAAACAAACAAATCTAGTATTATTAAAATAGATGTAAATAACATTACAAAAGGTGTATGTACATTTACGCATATAAACTTATTGGTTAAAAATGTTGCCTTTCTTTAGTATGTCAAAAATACTAAACTACGAAATAAACGACGGGCCGGTTGGCGCAGTTAGTAAGATACTTGCTTTTCACGCCGCAGGTCATGGGTTCGATTCCCACCCAAGACAGATATTTGTGTACATGAAGTGTGGGTATAATTATCTATTTAAATATGTATTTACAAAAGAAAATTAGTATATGTAGTTTGGGATCAAATGGCCGTGTGTGAATAATGTCCCAAACATATTTATTTATTTACTTTCGGTAGATATTTCTATACGTCGTCGTACGTGCAATATATAGTCGGTAAGAATCTGTCGGTGACATTACATAACGTAATGATAATCGATTGGCAATTACGCAAGCAATGCGATGTAGAATCGTTCGCTTTTATTTCAATTTCAACAATTCCTTCTTCATCGTGATTCAAAAGAAATTTATGTAAATTGGTTTCTTTTCATCTCAACATTATTGTTGTATATTTATTCAAATTGAAAATGTTCTATTATATTTACTTTAATGTTGTAAAAAAGTAGGAAAGAGTCCACTGAGTCAAGAGTGTTTGACGACGAACAGACATTTCCATCCGGTTGTAGAAACCACCGCTAAAACTATAGACAGGTATCTGCCACCTTTGAACTGTGTTAATTTTAACTCCAGAAATAACAATTTATTGACATTAAAAAACATGAAGTTAGTAAGGAACTAAAATAATGAACTGTATTGTTCAAACATCTTAAATATTAGAACAAAACGCACTAATATACTAAACCGCTAATAAGTACAGCATACAATAAGGTTCTGGTAGCCTGGTACTGGAAGTAAGCCACTCACAAAAAATAACGACAATCTGTTAGAGTTTGCGTGAGTATGCTTAATGAGTCTGGCAAGGGATTGGTTTTCGGTTATCCTATTGGGCTGCCAACGGTCGTTAATTCGCTGATAATGAAGAAAGTGCTAAAAAAAAAGTAATCCACCACGCTGGCCCAGTGCGGGCTGGTGGCTGTCACATGTGTTCAAATTTGGTGATTCTAAGACATGCCGGGTTCCTCACGATGTTTACTTCACCGTTTTTGGAGTAGATGTGATGAAATAAATTACACAAAGTACGGCGCCTGCCTGGCTTCGAACCCGCGACCTTACAGTACGTAAGTCGGCGCTTATACCACTTGGATGTCTATGGTTGTAAGATTATTGTTAACTTAATCTTGCGTATCATTCTCACCACTGACTGAGTTCAAGTTCTTACCTATTTTACATGAAGGCGGTAGACAAAGATTAACAAGGCTTCATTTAGCGTCCGGAACACGCGACCACCTCACGTAATCTGTTTAATGTGAACGTGTCATTGCTCTCACACTGTAGTTCTACGTTAGAATAACCTTTTGAATAAAGAAACGCGATGATATACAGGGTGTTCATCTAATAACTATCATCTTCATCATCGTCTGCCCATATCAAGTTCATCGATCCATCTTCCAGATGATCCAGACCTACACTTCTTCTTCCTATGCGAGTAAGACCACGCCTTTTTCAGACTTCCACAACTTTCTTACCCCGTTTTTGGTCACAAATTTAACCGGCCCATTGCCACTTCAACCTATAGACTATATTCTAATTACTATGCTGCACAATTGAAATTATACCTAGAATATTGCATTGAAAATTATCTGTACTTATGATTTTTGGATGCATTTTAGGATAAATCAATAAATTTAATTTATAATTATATTATATTATACTAGTGATCCGCCCCGGCTTCGCCCGGGTAGCCATTTAGGAAGTTATAGGAAACATACATACACACATCGCCTTTTATATACGTAGACAATCACCTCTGAAAAAAATAACAAAAAATGTATCTCATACTTCCATACATGCAAACTTTTACATTTATAATATAAGTATAGATAAATTACATTTTTCTCCCAAAACAAGAGATACATTCTCTTGTTTTTGGAGCAAGCTGTAATAAATACACTAAGCTTCCTTAATTAAAGTCTTTTATGGCGGCGAGTAAATAAAAATTATTTTCGCACATAATTGAAGGATTAAAAGGCGCAACGTGGAGTCGACGAGCCGTTCAAATTACACAGATTAAAGGAACATGGTCGCGTGTCGTGCGCACATCAGGAAGCCTCGCCGTAGTCGACGTAATTTAATAAAATGTCGCTAAAACCTTTCACTACGGCACAAATGATGATGGTAATAGATTTACGTTTAAAATCAATTTCCGCATGCCATGTTCAATTAATTCATTATTTTAAGATTACCAGGGAAAAGTACAGCTCATGCTAAACCAAAAGTGGTATACACCAGTTTTGATGAGCTTTGAGAACAACAACTTATACCAGAAGCAGCATCTGTCGCGCGGCTGATTCCACCAGGAAACCGTACATCGATCACAGAATACCGTCCAATCCTCGTGTGATAATTCTGCGTGTGTAATGTCTGAGGTCTCGCCACTCCGTTATCTACGACCTCCTCTTTCTAATTTATAATATGATAAAGCGGAAGAGTTAGTTCGAACGCGCTAATCTAAGACACTACCAATCGTAATTGATAAAATATTATTGCATTTAACAGCCCAATAATCAAGGATGGTTATAGGCTATTTATAATTACGCTACGATCCCTGAGAGCCAAACAAGAAAGAAACGAACGCTAAGCGAGAGGGATAGTGCGAGCAAGTGATGCGATGAAATTTTGGTGACGAAAATCAGATTCTAATACTTTGTCACTGTCTAATCCGAAAAACTCTAATTCTTAACATATAGGTAATCTAATTTAATGTAAATTAAATAGCATCGCGTGAAACCGTGAGGCATAGCTAGTATAAAATAATTTTTGACGATTCGAGAGTAATGCTTATAGAAAAAGTGAGTACAATAATATGCCAATAAAAGTAGAGGGCTACCTAGAATAATAAATCGACAAACTCTCCGGCATATCTAAACCGATCGAAAGAGGTGAGATTGGTACAAGCTAAAGGGAATGATAAAGTTTATCCGAGGGAACATTTCACATAGCATCGATCACGCATCTAACACTCAATGTAATTTGTTCTCGCAGTAAGTGAACTGGAAGTCGCTACGGAAGTCGATTGTATAAGATTGATATCCACCAATCATTAGTTGATATAGAATTGAGGGATATCTGTTGAAGAAATATATTTAATGGATACTTACATATTTTATGTTGTATAGTTAATCGTGCTGTAACAATTCTAGTGACATATAGTAAATGAATATTATATAATCTTTATATTATATATCTCCTCGTATATATACTACACTACACCATCTGCAATATTAAATTGGGTATTTTCATATCACAAAACGAGGATGCAAAATTATCTCAAAAATTATTCTCCTGGCGGCAATTATATTAAATGATATATTACTCGTTTAGGAATTAGGAATAGCGATATGGAAATTATCAAAATGATAGATTAGAATAATAAACTTGGAAATACTATATTTATGTTTGTAATGAATGAGTACATAAAGGTAAGACTTCACTTACTTAAAAGTATAAAATAATTTTACGCAATTAACCATAAGAATCAATTCTTAATCATATTTATTTTTGGAGTCGGTGTCAGCATATCCGGGAAGATTTTAGTTTAGTTTTAAATTTAGATCCGGATATATTCAACTTAAACCTCCAAAACTGGTGAAAATCGTAAAGTGAGAAATTTTAAGAATGCCTTAGAACGTCCAATCCAATCCATTGAAGCTAGCAGGTCTAGGTACACTTTCCACTTTTAAATCCATAACTTTCATTGTATAGGTGTATCTTTATATTGATTTCCGATACCGATATGATACCGTCTAAACACAACAAATAAATAATTATAGATGCTGGAGATTAGCCTTTTTATGTTTCCAATGTAAGGGATGATTTTACGAGCCAAGCGTGAAAAACAGATAAATGATTGAGAAAGACAGATGATTCGCAAGCGTTAACGTTCATCGTTCAAATATAGATCGGGGATCACCCCCGATTTATATTTTTATGGTTTAGGTAGTAAATTATTTACTTTAATGAAAAAACTTTTAATTCATTAAAGTGATTTCACTATGTCAGAGTAAAAGCAGTCTGTCGCAGTAAAAGTCAATACAATTGGTAATTTAGTACGTATTTTTATGGAAAAAGTAGCAAGCGAATGTTTTGATAGTTAAGAGATATTGCGGATGCCTATATGTAGCGGACACATAGTCATCCGCAACAAGCAAATGAATCGCAGATGCGTTGTCTACCTCCTTGGCGGCGAATAATTTCTTCTTCAATGGCGGGGTTAGACGGGCAAAAGAATATTCCTTTTCCTCATACATCCCGTCCCCGTCCAATCCTCTACACTGAAATTAGGCCTCCAGCACCTCACTCATCAAGCGCAACGCAGAATACTACTACTTCACGCCTGTCTTCTGTGAGGTCGTGGTATTTCACCGGGCGAGCCTCCAATTCGTGAACAGTTGTTATTGCGGACTCTACCAATATTTAATTACACGTATTTTTTATACTCGCGAACGTAACAATAATTTACGATCCAAGCATGTAAATAATTATTAAATTGAGTATACTTTTAATATATAATAAAAATAACATACAGACGAAAGCGTACGGAATGAGCATGCGATTCCGAACTATGTTCAGTAAATTTCTCTGGAGACATCAATAGGCATATTAAACATACGAAAACCGACATTCCGCGTGACATTGTCCCGGGTATGATTCCAATTTTCCGGAGTATGGCATAAACCACGATGTATACAATTTTCTGAGAACTAGGAAATATTTAAGAAAAAAATGGAAAGCTAAGCGTTCTCTTTCATTCGAAGGTTTAATTAAGAGTTTTATTCCGAATTCTCCATTTTTTTTTCACTTTTTTCACAATCAATTTTTGCTAAGGCAGGTGATATTTAAAATCACCTGCCTTAGCAAAAATATTGATATTTTAAACCTACAAGAAAGTAACAAAACAAGGGACTTCGTCTCCATATGGCATAGCTGTGGTACGACATGTAAATAAACAATAAAACTAAAACAAAAGACACAGCTTCCTTTCGTGTTGGTATCCACTTTCTACAGTGTAATTACGACAACGCGGTCAGTTAAACAATAACGTACATGCCATGCTCAAGTTTGTCGCAAGTAAATGACCCTTGAAAACTACATAAAGCACAGCTCGCAAAGACAATCCTTAAGAAGGTTCATTAATTACTCTGTCAGAGAGAGACAAGCTAATTCAGAAACTATATATGTTGGCAAGCCAGCTACATCTAGACGTCGACCTCGTTGGACGTTGTTTCAAATCATTATGAACGTAGTTAGGAGCTGTAATAATGGTACGATGTTGAAAGAATAGAATGAAAAAAGGAAGGAATATTACATTGTATATCGATTTGTCATAACCGATGTAACACACTGATGTTATTATTGCATTAGGGCTCCGGAACAGATTTGTGGTTTTCCCTTTGTCTCATTAGCATATACAACATATTCCAACGGAATTATTATTTATAGAATATTTGATAATTTAAGGTCTTTGTGAGATTGTATCAGAAATAATGTGATACCGGAACTTAAATAACCGAACTGATATTGCCCGAAAAATATTTGTGGCGATTTATTGCAGAGACTCTTCTTTCTTCTTCCAGCACTGGGCTGGCTGGCTAAAGGAGAAGAAGAAGAAAGACATCAAAATTTTTCCCTGATAATATTTTAATACCACTTTAACAAAATCTTGACTTCTGCTTATAAGGCATTTTCCCGGACAAGACACAATTACAGCTAACTCCGCATTATCTGTAATTGTGTCTTGTCCGGGAAAATTATTATAAATATTAGGTAAAGGTACATTAAATTAAGGAAAACTTTCTATCCAAAAATTGGAAAAAATAACCATAAATGCAATTAAATATTATTTACTAGGTTACCTAAATTCAATACAATATAATATGCTTCATTTGTAAAATAAATAAAGAAAATATATACTTCTAATCGAGGCCGAGCCGAACATTAAATAAAACATAAATTTAGCAAAATATTCAAAATGGTCAGAATAAGAATCCTAAGAATTTCATTTGGGCGGTTTAGCCTAAACGCAAATAGTTCGGACACGTCCAATTGAAAACTAGTCGTAAACCCTTATTGAAATGGTAAAGATTCCTTGTAATGGTACCAGCAGATATTTTCATAGCTGTATTGAAAACTAGGCTTAAGAATGTACAAACAGAATCGGCCTTATTTGCAGAGAAAAAACCTGAATATGATGTGCAAATATCCGAACTTAGTTTGCAAAATGCTGAATTTGTTACGTAAAGGAACAAATTAGCAGTCGGAACCCTAAATAGAACTGTGTAATTTAACTAAAAATTTTGACAAAAACTGATGAGTGAAAATTCCTGTACTAATGACAGGCTTTATCGACCCGACAACAGTTCAATTACAAGGCTTTTTTCAATAACAAGCACTCATACTAACTTCCGGCACAATGAGACCGCAGAATAAATAATGTGTATTGGAAAAGCAAGCGCTGAAAGAAAATGTTCAAGTATTTTACGAAAATTGTTTTTTATGAATAATGACTTGTCCCAGAAATTGAATACACCACGTTATCATTATAAAAATTGCTTTGTTTATGTGTAACAATAAATCCATATGGCTGTTTTAAACTGCTATTTTTTTCTAAATTTAACTCCTTAATTCGTTGTTAATATTGAAACGTTTTTGTCTATAATTTTTCAAATTAAGTTAACCTACCATCTATCTATCATTATTGAACAAAATATATTATTTAAAGCGAATAAGATCAATGTTCATTTCCCAAGAGTTCTTCTCAAATTTGTTGACACGACAGAAGCAAAATGAAGACTGATTTCCAACAAAAATAAGACAACGAAAATTATTTTGCAACAATAAAACGTCAGGAAAAGTGAAATGTGGAGCGCGCCACCATCTCAGGAGACCTCGACGATGTTTCTCGCAGAACACAAAACATTTTAAAACAAGCAATAAGTCATAATGTCGTCGTATCCAGCAAAAATATCATCGCGCTTTAAATAATTGACGCAATTTATTTTCTTGCTTTTGTTTGAAAGATATTTAAAATATTAAAAAAAAATCACAATTATTTATATTTAGCCTTATGCATTGGTCATTGACAATATCATGGCAATGACCAATGCAATGATATAGGGGCGAAAAGTGAAGACTCGAAAGAGTCCCGATTGGGACGTTTTTCTTTAGTTCACATTATGTGTTTACATTTACACTGAAGTGAAAAACATTAGCTGTCCACTATTCTCTTATTATTTCAATTACACTATCCTTTTTACACGACATGTCACACATGTGCTGATCTTACTCTCAGTGTCTTTGGAACACTTTTGATCAGTGATTTTATATGCGTACAATATCCTACTAAGAAACCTAATTTTCATTTTTTAGGTAACGTTATTTATAAATTTTAATACTATCCATTCATTACCGGACTTGATCGGGAGAATTTTAATTTTGAATATAAATAATAACGAAGTTTTCTAATAGTGAAAAAATATGGTTTGTGATAGACAAACAAACAAATCTAGTATTATTAAAATAGATGTAAATAACATAACAAAAGCCGTATGAACATTTACGCCTATAAGCTTATTGGTTAAAAATGTTGCCTTTCTTTTGTATGTCAAAAATACTTTCGACGACGGGCCGGTTGGCGCGGTTGGTAAGATTTTTACGCCGCAGGTCGTGGGTTCGATTCCCACCCGAGACAGACATTTGTGTACATGAAGTGTGGGTGTAATTATCTATTTAAGTATATACTTACAAAAGAAAAGTAGTATATGTAGTAATGAGTTGATTTGTTTTCCATAGTACAAGCTCTTCTTAGTTTGGGATCAAATGGCCGTGTGTGAATAATGTCCCAAACATATTTATTTATTTATTTACTTTCGGTAGGTATTTCTATAGCGACGACCTATAATACCTAAGTAAAATTTATAGTCGATGACAATCTGTCGGTGATATTACATAACGTAATGATAATCGATTGGCAATTACGCAAGCAATGCGATGTAGAATCGTTCGCTTTTATTTCAATTTCAACAATTCTTTCTTCATCGTGATTCAAAAGAAATTTATGTAAATTGGTTTCTTTTCATCTCAACATTATTGTTGTACATTTATTCAAATTGAAAATGTTCTATTATATTTACTTTAATGTTGTAAAAAAGTAGGAAAGAGTCCACTATAATATCGCGACCATTAATTACGTACAATGTTTGAACTGTTTGACGACGAACAGACATTTCCATCCGGTGGTAGAAAGCACCGCTAAAACTATAGACAGGTATCTGCCACCTTTGAACTGTGTTAATTTTAACTCCAGAAACAACAACTTATTGACCGTAAAACAAAAAAGTAAATTAGTTAGCAACTAAAATAATGAACTGTATCGTTCAAACATCTTAAATATTAGAACATGACGCACAAATATACTAAACCGCTAATAAGTACAGCATACAATAAGGTTCTGGTAGCCTGGTACTGGAAGTAAGCCACTCACAAAAAATAACGACAATCTGTTAGAGTTAGCGTGACTAAACTTAATGAGTCTAGCAAGGGATTGGTTTTCGACTATCCTATTGGGCTGCCATTGGTCGTTAATTAGCTGACAATGAAGAAAGTGCTTAAAAAAAATAAAAGTAATCCACCACGCTGGCCCTGTGCGGGTTGGTGGAGGTCGCATGTGTTCGAATTTGCTGGTTCTAAGACATGCCAGGTTCCTCACGATGTTTACTTCACCGTTTTTGGAGCAGAGGTGATGAAATAAATTACACAAAGTAAGGCGCCTGCCTGGCTTCGGCCCCGCGACCTTACAGTACGTAATTCGGCGCCTATACCACTTGGATGTCTATGGTTGTAGGATTATTGTTAACTTAATCTTGAGTATCATTGTTACCACTGACTGAGTTCAAGTTCTTACCTATTTTACATGAAGGCGGTAGACAAAGATTAACAAGGCTTCATTTAGCGTCCGGGACACGCGACCACCTCACGTAATCTGTTTAATGTGAACGTGTCATTGCTCTCACACTGTAGTTCTACGTTAGAATAATCTTTTGAATAAAGAAACGCGATGATATACAGGATGTTCATCTAATAACTATCGTCTTCATCATCGTCTGCCCATATCAAGTTCATCGTTCATCCATCTTCCAGATGATCCAGACCTACACTTCTTCTTCCTATGACCACGCCTTTTTCAGACCTCCACAACTTTCCTACCCCGGTTTTTGTCACTAATTTAACCGGCCCATTGCCACTTCAACCTATAGACTATATTCTAATTACTATGCTGCACAATTGAAATTATACGTAGAATATTGCATTGAAAATCTGTACTTATGATTTTTGGATGCATTTTAGGAAAAATCAATTAATTTAATTTATAATTATATTATATTATACTAGTGATCCGCCCCGGCTTCGCCCATGTAGCCATTTCGGAATTTATAGGGAACACACATCGCCTTTTATATACGTAGACAATCACCTCTGAAAAAAATAACAAAAAAAATGTATCCCATACATCCATATATGCAAACTTTTATAATATAGGTATAGATAAATTACCTCTTGCTTACCTATTTATCCTTGCTCCCAAAACAAGAGAATGGATCTCTTGTTTTGGGAGCAAGCTGTAAAAAATACACTAAGCTTCCTTAATTAAAGTCTTTTATGGCGGCG
>JWHW01001388.1:8121-19090 GCA_000931545.1 Papilio glaucus
ACAATACCCACGTCTCAAGGAGGGATGATGGAGAGTGAAGAGTCCATTAACAACAATCAGAATAATGATTACAGATCCCATACTTTAAAAAATTTGCGAGCTATTCAGGTCAATCGTATTAGGGGTCAGCTTACGCTGGAATATCGTCGGTTAACTTAAATTGTATAGCGAGCGAGACCGCGGGGCACAGCTAGTAAATAATAAATAAGAATTATAAAAAAAGACACTAAAAAGACATTAACATATTAATGGATTATATTATAGTTAAATACTTACTGTTTTTTTTATAATCTCTGTTAAAAATGTTTAGTCAATTGTTATAAAAACGATAAGATTACAAAAATACTCTGCTGCAACTCGAAAGGCTGTTGTATTATACACGGACGGCAGCGGACAGGCAGCTGCGGTCGCGAATGATCGCATGTAAAATGTTATATATGTATTTATAGCTTGCTCGTAGATAAAACAAAAAACTATCGAGATTAAAAGAATTAATGTAGCAGACAGATAAGTTTGGTATGAATCCTTATCCATTGTAATGTGTTAATTATCAAGAGAATTTAGTTTAGATTACAATTGCCCTTTGAACTATATCATTCTGCCTAATAGTTTAGAAGATATCAAGAGATTAAAACACAAACTAAGTAAAAACTACGCGCAAGAGATTTCAAAAGCCGCGCAGTAGAGGGCTAGGCTTAGCGATGTGTTTAGTACTATGTACTTTTGTTTTCTTTTCATGTATTATAGACACTAAAAAATAAAAATTTAAAAAAAAACTATGTTAAAAAACCGACTTCGAAAACTAAAAAGTACAAAATAACTTAATTAAGACTTACTTGAATACACCTCCTATACAAACTGAATACCTTTAATATTCATAAAATACTATTATTTTTATGTGCTACCTGTTAAAAGGTTTGGAGTCGGCGCCAAGCCCTAAACAAAATAAAACTAATATTATAAACAGCTTACTCATTGTAATGATATTCCTACACTAAAGATTATATACACACGTATATAAATCTAAAGAACAATGAGAAGAAATGTGAAACAGATGAAAACTTTATGATATATTAAACCTATATTATTCGTATATATAAATATATTTGGGGCCCTGAAAAGGACCTTTTGTTTTGCGTATTGTGTGACGAGCACACAACAGGACTGTTTTAGAGAAACTAATAATAGAATTAAGTAATAATCAATACCTACAATTATTTATGTTCTAGACGAAGCTATCCCGCTCAAAGTCACGCGCGACGAATGTAGGTACTACTATTATATTTGTATTAAAGGTATTTGGTTTGTATAAGAGGTGTATTCATTTAAATCTTTATTGTTATTTTTACTTTTTAATTTTTGAAGTCGGTTTTTTTAAACGTAGTTTTTTAATTTATACTTAATACTTTTTAGTGTCTATAATACATGAAAACAAACAATAGTACATAGTACTAAACTCATCGCTAAGTCTAGCGCTCTACTGCGCGGCTTTTGAAATCACTTGCGCGTAGTTTTTACTTACTCTGTGGTTTAATCTCTTGATATCTTTTAAACTATTGGGCAGAATGATATAGTTCAAAGGGCAATTATAATCTATATTAAATTCTCTTGATAATTAAATCATTTAAATGGATAAGGATTTATACCGAACACGAATAATAGCGTAGTAAGTGGCGTATGCGTTTTAATTAATGTTTCCTAAGACAAAATGGTTATTGTGAGACAACGATACAAGATAGATATATGTCATCGCGGACTTTTATTTAGCTTATTTAAAGGGCTACAAATATTTGATACATAATTTTAATGTAAGTCCTATAGTTTTGCCTACGTAAGCCAAGAAAGTAAAACTCAGCGTTGTCATATTATGCATTATTAAGAATAACTCAAAAACTACTGGTTGGATCTTGATTTAAAAAATGGGACCAAATGGCGAGCACTAGCTGTCGAACAAAAAAAGAATAATCGAAATCGGATCATAAATCACGGAGTAATCGATGTACATACATTTAAAAAAAAAACATCGAATTGATAACCTCCTTCTTTTGACGTCGGTTAAAAACAGTGCGCCGCAGCGGTTACATGCAAAACTCATTCTGGAGGGGAGGGGGGGTAATATTTAAATTTTTACGAGTAAATCTCTACTTATGATACATATAGTCAGAAATATGTACAATATGCAAAATCCATAAAACAAAGCATATGTTAACTTTAATAATATAGGCACAAAGAAGATTAAATTGATTTCTCTTTTTTTGGACTAAAATCTCAATTTACTGAAAGAATTCCTTTCCAAAATAAAGTTCAATTTGATTCTTTATCGGCGACCTTGCTCTGTCATAAAGCCGTTGCTTTCAAATCTAATCAGCGATATATATAAAATTCTTGTTTAAAAAAACGTTGCCATTTTATAGGTTCATAAAGACAGCTAATGATATTTAAGATTTAAAATTCAGATAAATAATTTGATTACTGAATTTAATGTTCAAATCCACGTATTGTTTTCGCTAAAGTGAATAAAATGACTATATTTAGCTATTAAAAAGACCATGCCATCATGCCATCTAGCGGTTGGTGGACAAATCAAAGAAAAATTTAGAATTTAATCGTTGTTATACTTTCTTACAACTTATGTTGAATGTGGTGAATGAATCATTAGAAGGTAAAGGTATGAAGATGAATGTATATAAGATGAAAGTAATGGTGTTTGAAAGAGAACAGAGTAAGACTATTAGACTAGATTGATATAAATGTTAACGGTAAAGAGGTGGAACAGGTGGAAGAGTTCGTGTATTT
The DNA here is from genome assembly GCA_000931545.1 of Papilio glaucus. Classification (NCBI taxonomy): domain Eukaryota; kingdom Metazoa; phylum Arthropoda; class Insecta; order Lepidoptera; family Papilionidae; genus Papilio; species Papilio glaucus. The sequence goes on from JWHW01001388.1 coordinate 10,918, forward strand.
CGGGTGTATGCTTAGTAGAGATGGTAGGCATGTTAAAGATTTTGAACGACGAGTGAATGCGGGAAATAAAATGAATGGGGTTATAGGTACAGTAGTGAGGAGTCAGAATGTGTCTAAAAAGGCTCGTCTGGCAATACACAATGCTGTACTAGTCCCCACTTTAATGTATGGAAGTGAAAGCTGGGTTTGGCAGGAAAGGCATGCTAGAAGAGTTAATGTCGTTGAGATGCGATCCTTGAGAAGTATGTTAGGCGTGACATTGAATGATAGGATTAAAAATAGCATTACAAGGGACAAGTGTGGCTTAAAAGTGAATGTTGTTACTAGAATTGAGAAAGGTATGCTTCAGTGGTTTGGGCATGATGAAAGGATGAATGGGGAGAGAATATCGAAACCAATTTATGTTGCAAAAGTGAGTGGCAGTGTTGGTAGGGGACGCCCTAGAAGAACTTATATCGATCAGATTAGTGGGTTACAAAAAAGGGCGATATAAGAAGCACCCATTACCGACGAGCATGTATGCGTAGATGTATGAATGTAGAAGAAGCGAGAGAGGTGTGCAAGGATCGCGCCAAATGGAAATCCATGATCTCTGCCTACCCCTCTGGGTTACGGGCGTGAGCGCATATTTATTTTATTCTATTCGTTAGTTATCTCTGGCCCGTTCAGCAAATAGTATGTTACAGACTTTAAAAGCCAAAACAGGTTCTTTTTGATCTTGACTTATATGCCATCTATGTTATCCAAAGATAACTAACAAAAATGAGAGATATTAATTTAGCTACTTACCGAAAGATGGTAATTACCAAAATAGACTTATTTACATTACAAAAAAATGCAATTTTTGTTGTTTATTGTGTGATTCTCTATTTGCATTATTTGAAAAGTATTAATGCAGCGTCTAGTCAATGATCCCCCGAAACTAAAAAAAACCTGTTGTGGGTCATAATAACCAGTTTTACATGAAATGTATGCGTAATGGGGATTTTATATTTTTAAATTATCACTTCTCTAACGTTAGTGCTCAATGATTACCTTTATTTTTTATATTCGTGTGTTTTTAAATCTTATCGTATGTCTTTATTAATTACGTCTGTGTTCACACAAACTCTAACATCAACTTCAATAATGTAAAACCGGATTCACAATGTTTCCTTTGGGTTGTAGGCATTGAATAGTGAACTGTTAAATTATACTGAAATTATAGAAAACAACTATCTAACTGCGAAGATTTTTTAACTGACTTCAAAAAGAAGGAGGTTATCAATTCGGTGGGTTTTTTATTTAAGTACATCGATTACTCCGTGATTTATGATCCGATTTCGATGATTCTTTTTTTGTTCGAGAGCTAGTGCTTATCGATTGGTCCCAGTGTTATTTAATCAAGATCCGACCGGTAGTTTTTGTGTTATTCTTAATAATGCATATTATGACAACGTTGAATTTTACTTACTTGGCTTACGTAGGCTAAACTATATGACTTACATTAAAATAATGTATGAAATATTTGTAGTCCTTTAAATAAGCTAAAAAAAAGTCCGGGATGACATATATCTATCTTGTATGGTTGTCTCACAATAACTATTTTTTTCTTAGGAAACATTAAGTAAAACGCATACGCCACTTACTACGCTATTATTCGTGTTCGGTATTAATCATTATAAATGGATAATGATTGATGATGATGAATGTGTTAATTATCAAGAGAATTTAATTTAGATTACAATTGCCCTTTGAACTATATCATTCTGCCGAATAGTTTAGAAGATATCAAGAGATTAAAACACCAAGTAAGTAAAAACTACGCGCAATAGATTTCAAAAGAGCGCAGTAGAGGGCTAGGCTTAGCGATTTGTTTAGTGCTACGTACTGTTGTTTGTTTTCATGTATTATAGACACTAAAAAGTAAAAAATAAAAAAAAACTACGTTTAAAAAAAACCGACTTCAAAAACTAAAAAGTACAAAATATCTTAATAAAGATTTAATTGAATTCACCTCTTATACAAATCTAATACCCTTAATATTCATAAAACACTATAATTTGTATGTGCTACCTATTAATACGTTTGAAGTCGGTGCCAAGCCGAATGTTTTAGACAAACTAATAATAGAATTAAGTAATAATGAATACCTACAATTATTTATGTTCTAGACGAAGCTATCCCGCTTAAAGTCGCGCGGCGACTGTAGGTACTATTATACTACTATTATATTTGGCTTGGCACCGACTTCAAACCTTTTAATAGGTAGCACAAACAAATAATAGTATTTATTTATTATGAATATCAAAGGTATTAGGTTTGTATAAGAGGTGTAGTCACTTAAATCTTTATTAAGTTGTTTTGTACTTTTTAGTTTTTGAAGTCGGTTTTTTTAAGCGTAGTTTTTTTTATTTTTCTCTCTGGTGGGGTCGACACAGTGCAACCCTAGTCCATACTGTATAGGTTTTGTCTACAATTTTGTACGGCCGTCCGCCTGCCTTACGCCAACTTTACTCGGAGATATATGAAATAAAAGTTATCGAAAGTTACTTAATTACTTAAATTACTGTTCTTGATCTTTACATTAGAGTCCGATAGTTCAGAACCTCGTATTACTCCACATCCTTAATATAGGATAGTACTTTCCCAGAATAAATGTTCACTTTCATCTCCATATTTCTCAGTATTGGTCGTGATCTCGTCGAAAGTTAATATTGCTTTTTAAAAAGAAGAAAAACGGAATTACACCACTCCTACAAATTTTACAATATATTTTTCTATTTTCTACGCTGGAACCTCAGCCAGTGTCCACCTTTGAGACTAATGTTGAACATTCCTGGCAACAGCTTCTCTGTTCTGCAGGTCCTCGCGCTAGGAGACAGCTGCATGTGGAGCAGGAGCTGGTACAGCAGCACTTTATTCTCGCACAAAGCAAACCTGGACCCTTAATACAACGAAATACGATAGTATGGTATCACAAAAACTAACTTTAAAAAAAACCGACTTCAAAAACTAAAAAGTACAAAATAACTTAATAAAGATTTAATTGAATACACTTATACAAACACTTATACACTCTTATACAAACCGAATACCTTAATATTAATAAAATACTATAATTTATATGTGCTACCTATTAAAATGTTTGAAGTCGTTGCCAAGCCAAATATAATAGTAGGTACCTACACACGGCGCGTATGACTTTGAGCGGGATAGTTCGTTTAGATTTAGAACATAAAGAATTGTAGGTATTCATTATTACTTAATTCTATTATTAGTTTGTCTACAACAGTCGGCTTGGCACCGACTTCAAACCTATTAATAGGTAGCACATACAAATAATACTATATTATGAATATTAAAGGTATTAGGTTTGTATAAGAGGTGTATTCAATTAAATCTTTATTGAGTTATTTTGTAGTTTTTAGTTTTTGAAGTCGGTTTTTTTAACGTAGTTTTTTTTTACTTTTTATTGTCTATAATACATGAAAACAAACAGCAATACCTAGTACTAAACACATCGCTAAGCCTAGCCCTCTACTAGAAATCACTTTCGCGTAGTTTAATCTCTTGATATCTTTTAAACTTTTGGGCAGAATGATATAGTTCAAGGGGCAATTAAAATGTAAATTAAATTCTGTTGATAATTAACACATTTAAATGGATAAGGATTCATACCGAACACGAATAATAGCGTAGTAAGTGGCGTAATGGTTTTAATTAATGAAGAAAAAAATGGTTATTGTGAGACAACCATAGAAGATAGATATATGTCATTGCGGACTTTTATTTAGCTTATTTAAAGGGCTAAAATATTTCATACATTATTTTAATATAAGGTATATAGTTTAGCCTACGTAAGCCAAGAAAGTAAAACTCAGTTTTGATATATTATGCATTATTAAGAATTACTCAAAAACTCCCGGTCGGATCTTGACTAAAAAAAATGGGACCAAATGGCGAGCTTTACCTGTCGAACAAAAAAAGAATCATCGAAATCCAATAATAAATCACGGAGTAATCGATGTACATACATTAAAAAAAACCATCGAATTGATAACCTCCTTCTTTTGAAGTCGGTTAAAAGGTAAGAGCTAATCTCACCACTACCATTACTATAAGCGTTGTGATTACAACCTTTATCTGTTAAGCATAGGTGTGACCGATAGGATTATAAATAGCGTTATAAATTATATAGTGTCGTTGTGACTAGAATTGAGAAAGGTATGCTTCGGTGGTTTAGGCATGTTGAAAGTATGAATGAAGAGAGAGTAACAAGACAAATTTATGTTGCAAAAGTAAGTGGTAGGATTGGGAGAGGACGTCCCAGGGGAACTCATGTCGATCAGATTAGTAACATGCTAAAGAAAGAAGAAAGTGAATGCGCGACGAGAGCGTTACGAAAAGTATGATCGGCCGAGGCGACCGGAAGTTGTTTGAATTTGGAACAGTTTAGACGAACTTCTTTTTCATTTATTTTTCTTGTATTCAATTTTGAATTTTATTGTTAAGACACTAGAGCTTTTTTGTTGATTATTTATAATTAAACTATTGTCGAGCCTGTTCTGAGTTTTCCCTTCTGTAGGGCCCTTACGTTTTTCTTTGACTCTCTTGACAAAGAAACGAACATAGGATCTACGACCTAAGACCTACTGTACAGTGTATAGTGCGGAATATTGTATACCTCACTAATAAACTTTTGGTACAAAATATTTCAGTTATTAAACCTTACCTATAAACTGTTCTCGGGCCGAGACCGAAATGCAAGTGTGTAAATGGTTTTATCAGATGCTTATTTTTCTCGGAGAAGCGTTCAGGATAGAACATCTCAGGATCTGGATACAAGTTGGGGTCGCGATGTATTGCCCATACTGGACTTTTAACTGATTCACCTTAGCGTATCTTAAAAAAAAATATTAAAAAACTGAAATCTTATAATTATAATTATAAACTTGTGTTTTAATACACAACTTTTAAAGTATAGAATTTAAGATATATAACTCACGATATAGTCCTGAGTGGATTCCTTGTTAGGCTTTCCTAAATTGTAGTCTTTAATACAGAGTCTGTCAAAGGAGATCACCGCGGGCCACAGCCTTAGCACCTCTGAAAATTTTTCACATTAAATTATAGAATCTTAAAAAAATACCCATCCCGTACAATTTCCTGCTTGCTTATTAACTGAGGATAGGATAGGACAGCCAAGACCAGCTAGGTTAGTCAGGAAAAGCATGCTAGTATAGTTAATGCCGTTGAGATGCGATCCTTAAAAAGTGTGTTAGGTGTGACTTTGAATAATAGGATTAAAAATAGCGTCATAAGGGAAAAGTGTGGCTTAAAAGGGGATGTTGTGACTAGAATTGAGAAAGGTATGCTTCGGTGGTTCGGGCATGTTGAAAAGATGAATGAAGGGAGAGTAACGAAAGTAATTTATGTTGCAAAAGTGAGTAGCAACGTTGGCAGGGAACGTCCAAGGAGAGCTTACGAGTATATCGATCAGATTAGTAATATACTGAATGTTACTTATTTTTATAATCTATGAGAAAGAAATACATAGACATATGTCTATGTATTTCTTTCTCTTTAGCCTCTGTTCCGTCCAAGAGCGCACGCTGTACAATAACATAATGTGAAGAAATTAACAAGAGTATTTCTTTTAAAGAACATTTAACACTGAAGAACGGCGACATAAGGAGCACCCGTAACCGAATCCGCTCACTTCAAGTAATGAGTCATCGCGTGCTCTCGGCCTAGAGCCATACAATCCGCAACTCCGCTCCTAACTACACCCCCGGTCCTCTTCCTTTCTCCGCTCCGGATAGGCAACCTTACCCCTACCGAAAATCGCGCAACGCGGCTACAGAAGTATTCACTTCAGAAAAACAATAAATTAAACTGAATACTAAAGGTAATAGTAGTTTTCAGTATTAAATACCTTAACTAGAGTTAACACAAGTTGCTTGGACACTTTTTGAAGGTGATTAAAATAAAAGTTTACCTTCGACACAGTGGGCCAAGCACTCAGAGCGAACAGTTTAAACAGTCGGCTTAGGTTAAACGTGGAGGCCACCTTCCCCATCGTGTAGAACGCGTTGTCCCTGTCGGTTTGCGAGTCCACCTTCAGCCCGAAGGCGCAAAAGCTATCACATCGTTCGCACACCGCGTTGTCAAGTCTCTGCAGTCCACTTCGATGATATCTGGGAACAATTTTTTAATATAGGTTCTAGACGAAGCTATCCCGCTCAAAGTCATACGCGGCGAGTGTAGGTACCTACTGTTATATTTGGCTTGGCACCGACTTCAAACCTTTTTATAGGTAGCACATACAAATAATAGTATTTTATGAATATTACAGGTATTAGGTTTGTATAAAAGGTGTATTCAATTAAATCTTTATTAAGTTATTTTGTACTTTTTTGTTTTTGAAGTCGGTTTTTTAAAACGTAGTTTTTTTTTATTAAAACAATGTAAGTATATTAGCTATTAAAAAGAAGTGACTTTGAAATATTTTTGAAGCATTTTCTCTCAGAGACTAATCTCATCTATCATACCTTTTTGTAATTGGTTGATAATGACACGATGATGATTGCGAGGTTGATTTTTCTGCACGTTACAGAAACTTTTGAGTCAAAATAGCCCAAATTATATCTTGTAAATGCTTAATGTCATCGTTGAATTTTTTTTATAAATTTTAAACAACACTTGAAGAACAGAGAAGAAGACGCAAGAGAAGAAAACAAACTTTACATTGTATTTTTTCGCATCTTTTTTAAATTAGTGGCTACAGGGCAACGTCACAGTAACGGGACTTTCAAACCCGATAAGTACATTATCAAAGTATTATATATAATTTTAGTTTTGCTTTGTCCAGGGTATCGATGACTAAACCACTAAATTATCAAAGTTATCGAACCTTTGAATTTTATTTAATGCTAGTTGTATATGTTATCTGTCTGCTACATTAATTCTTTTAATCTCGATAGTTTTTTTTGTTTTATCTACGAGCAAGCTATAAATACATATATAACATTTTATATGCGATCATTCGCGACGGCAGCTGCCTGTCTGCTGCCGTCCGTGTATAATACAACAGCCTTTCGAGTTGCAGCAGAGGATTTTTGTAATCTTATCGTTTTTATAACAATTGACTAAACATTTTTAACAGAGATTATAAAAACAGTAAGTATTAACTATAGTATAATCCATTAATATTTTAATGTCTTTTTTATCATTCTTATTTATTATTTACTAGCTGTGCCCCGCGGTGTTGTTCGCTATACAATTTAATTTAACCGAGGATTTTCCAGTGTAAGCTTATAATTACGATTGACCTGAATAGATCGCATATTTTTTCCCCCTTACTTGACACTTATCGTGATATTTTGACAAAATACGAATGCAGTGAACTAGCTGTACAAATTTTCTCGAACTTAGTCACAGTAAGAACGGGGAGGCTGAAAATCAGCGCCATTACCAGTGTTAAACTGGTAGCAGCTTCAGCTGAGCCTCTTCCCCCTAAAATTGTTGATTTTGTTTTACTTTTTTTTTCTGTTTCTTCATGTAACGTTATTTTTGGGTAATAAATTGCATTTCATTTCATTTCATTTCATATCTTTATAAATTACTAGTGACCCGCCCCGGCTTCGCCTGAGTACCTACAAAATATGTTGATCCGATCGCTACCAAACACAGCTGACACCGACTCCAAAAATGAATATGATTAAGATTAAGAGATTAAGTTCAAATTGACTCTACATTTTATTTAGAAAACGTTTATATGGGAAAAAGAAAAGAAGTGTTTTTAGGGTTTTCGCGGCAATTATTCGATTTTTTCACCTTTTAAACCTTCCCTAGACCCTCCACGAACATTTCAAGACCAAGATAAGATAAATACGTTCAGCCGTTCTCGAGTTTTAGCGAGACTAACGAACAGCAATTGATTTTTACATATATAGATAGGCTATATATAATTCTCATTTTGTTTGTTCTCTGCATTTCTCTACTATAATATGCATGTATTATACATATTAACCTTTACTTACCTTTCTCTTGAATTACTCTGTTGTTAAAACCGCATTAAATCTGTTTGAAAGATCTAAAGGAACAGACTTTGTTTTACATTATGTAAAGATATATATAGATCTTTGTCTTTTCTATTACACGTCATCCATGTCAGAAGAATGCTAGAAGC
>JWHW01001407.1:0-12393 GCA_000931545.1 Papilio glaucus
GAGCGAGACTGGAACTTTCACGTTGGAGAGGTTGTACGGCTTGACCGCGCCCCACAGGCCGTCCTCCCACGATGTGAAAACACCTGCAATTTCCAATGGATTCCTTCATATGTGATGTATTGAATTACTTAGTTATATGGGTACAATAAGGATCTGTGTATTAAACTTGTCAGAATAGTAGTAAAGGTAGCAAAAGCTGTTGGGAATTATTGGGCTGAATCGTTGTTCTTTATTTTAATCGCATTATGTGTGAAGCGCCGCAGGCCCCATTCCCTTCCTCGTCATATCTTCACTCCTCTTCTCCTTTCCTTTTTTATTCAATACCATACGATGTCCAATAAAATGGACGAAATCTCGGTGTTTCACAAGTGATAAAATTTCTGTTCTTAACTTACCAGTCATAGCAATTTTCCCAAAATGTTCCAACTGCCTCCACGATGCTGGTTGAAATCTCGCCAGTATCACAGACACCATATCCTGTTAAGAAAAATAAAAAAATCTTAAGATAATCAATAACGTCTTTATAGTATTGAATACTATGATTGACTTTTTGTGAGTGATGAACGCATCTTCGGCGGTAGTATACATAGATAGAAGTGGTTACCTAACATCAGATAACTAGCTCGCCCGTCTTTCAACTTCAACAAAGAAAACTTGAGTTACCCAGTCATTCTGTTCGTAGTCCTCGCCAACGAGCGCGTAGACGAGGCGCATGCACATGTCCTCCTGCGGCACGCGCACCTGGCACACGCTGCTCACCACAAACTCTCGCATCTCGGTCCGAAACGTCAGCGACACCATTCCCTGGCTCCGCAACGTTTGCTGCAAATCATAAATACAAGTTACTTCCAAGAACCAATTGATTGGCCACTTTTGAGGAAATCTGTCTTCTGGTTGATTTCTCCCTACCACTGCTTCTGCTAACACAATCATGTCGCAATGGTTTATTAATGATTTGTCATTTTTCTTACCAACCGGTTCATAGATGTGACTAACAGAAATAGGAATAGCAGAATTGAGGGTCTGGTTGCTTTTACTGCTAACCCCAAACTTCCGCAACATACTTTCTTAAATCTGGTTCGAGTCTCTCTCTCTCTCATCATTCATTTTTTTTCTTTAAATACTGGTTGTCAAAGGTTGTTAGAATTCTTTGTGTAAAGAACTGCTATTCTCCTTTAAAATAACGTACGATATTGTTTATATCCTTAAAATGTTTAATTTTCTTTCATGTTTTACTTCTTCCATATCTTCAATGCTGACTTAACATTAGGTGAACTTCTAGCTTGTTTGCCTCTTTATTCCGAAAAAGACATCACCATTAACTAACCGGGAGGTTCCAATTCTTGAGGAAGAGTTCAGAGAGCGGGCGCATGTTGTCCATGAACACTGCGGGTGCGAGGGCAACGAAGGAAACCACCTTGTCATTGTACTCTGGCCGTTCCGACATCATAGTGAAGAAGCTGGTGGTGCCCATGGAGTAGCCGACGTACAACAGCCGCGGTCGACCGGTGACGGCCAGCACCTTGTCGATCTGCGCCGGTATGTCGTACTTGCCGTGCTCGTGGAAACTGCGATAAAGTATTTTGTATTATACATAGATTATATAAAACGTGCTAGAATGTACATATTTATTGTTCTTCGCAATTTTTTAAGTTTTTATACTGTACAAGCTCAGCCCTGTGGTTTCACTCGTTGTATAATTTAATTTAATCGATGATTTTCCAGCGTAATCTGAACCCATATTGACGAATGAATGACATGACAGAAAAATTCTTTTTTAGTGCTTTCTTACACAATAACAGAAATCTCTGTGCAAACAAAAAAAGTGTTACATATCAGTCAGTCAGTTTCTTCTTTTATAGAGCTAGGAGCTTGTCCAATCCATATTAGCGATGCTGATTTAATGATCTTAAAGAAATTATAATCTTACCTAAAATCCCAAAATCTTGGATCATCCCTGGTAAGGTTAAGATGAGTGCTGTAAATATTGCCTCGTAGATTACCCAGCCACACGTCATAGCCCGCGTCTGCTAGAATGTAACCTGGAATCGATTCAAATGTAATAGTTTAGCAGGTTTACCTATATGAACCATAAAGTCACTGATATACACAGCGGAGCTATCTCCATGTGATAGCGTAGCAACTTAAAACTATACGGCAACTGTTGGGCATTATCTATACATATAACAGCCTCACAGAAAACAGGCGTGATGAGTAAGGTGCCAGGGGCCTAATTTCAGTCCTCTTCCAAAACATATAATAAAAATGTAACCGATGGCTGTCTGTACATGGAAGATATTTGAGAAAAACTATTATTGGGGGCCTTTATGAACGTAATAAAACCCAAAACAATAATTATTAGAATTTTTGTCTGTTTGTCTGTGCGTTTGTGCGCGCTCATCTCAGGAACGGTTTGACCGATTTGGGTGCGGTTTTCACTAATGTATTGTGGTAAGCTTCACTTAAAACGTAGTGTTTGTTTTATCTCAATCGGCTTATAAATAAAAAATATATATCAATTTGAAGAATCATGTCGAGCATTTGTTCCATAAAAATGCTATAAAAAGTTGTTCAGTTGAATAGGTTGACTGTTAACTGTTAGATTTTGCAACTTCCAGTGTAAGTGACCTCATATCTATATGATCAATATTAAATAGGGTTCAGCTTAGACTGGGCAAGTAACAGCTTGACACATTGTGCATTGTGTTATACAACGCGCACGCACGCATATACATATGTATCTCGGAGATTATTCAGTAGCGGTGCTCCCTGGTGATGGCTAACAGCTACATTTGGTAACTCGGTTTTAAACGTATAGAGACGATTTTATAAATTATATATGTATTCTTATGTAATATGTCTTTTTAGGTTAGGTTAGTAGCTCATTATTTCCGAGAAGGGTGGGATTCCCGCGGAGAGTTGACGTCAGGCAGGCAGACTTAAAAACTACTCGGTCATACTGTGTCAAACAGTGTAAAGAGCAGGGGGATGATGACGTTAGGATAGGATTAAGTAGGTAATAACATTTCGTTTAAGTAAAATTGCAAGGCGGATGAAACCGCGGGGCACAGCTAGTAAAAATAATATAAGTTGATGATGCTAGATATGATTGCAAAATTGCGGAAGACGATAGAATCATGGCTGAGATTTTTGAAAGTTTAGGAAACCGAAGCATACTTCAATTATACAAATGATGAATGTTCATTTTATATACCACATTGTTCTTAATTATTTAATTAGGCTCGTTAACTGGTAATAAAAGATAATTTAAATTGTATATACATAATTTTTTATGTAAAATTTCAAGGTTTTATACATTGAAAATTGTAAACATATAACAAAAACCTCACCTTGCATCTAACTACAATAAGTTACAAATAAACAAACTTTGTATTTAAAATATTACTTAAAACACTGCCAAGAATACGGTCTGTGAAACAAGAGGGCATTAATTTGAATTAACTAGTCTGATTATCGTCAAGGTCTAACAATCCCGGTCCACGAAGTTCTCATTTTTAAAATTCCCCCTCCATTCTTTCACACGCCAACTCCTTTACTGTTCGTGGGACATCAAGGAATGCTATTCGATTTTCCTTTCTCTTTCCATTCTCTATACGTGAATGTTCTTCGCTTGCAAAATTCAAAACATTATAAGTTATGTGTAGATAATTGTGTTATGTATATTTTATGTATGTAGTTTGTTATAAAACTTACCGAGGCTCCTCTCTGGGCCCATGATTACGAAGTCGCCGCTGTGGCCGAGCAGGCCGTGCATGATGAGCACGGCGCGCTTGCCCTTGGCACCGCTGCGGCGCGCGCTGCGCCGGCCGGCCGGGATGCGGTGCAGCTGTAGTACGTAGCCGTCAGCTGTGGTGGCGCGGTGACGTTCGACAGGGTAGCCCGCTGAGGTGATCAGTTGTGGCTGAAAGTTTTTGTAAAGATAAAACGTCTACGACACCTCCCTGAAACACCTCTAGGAGTAGAGTTTTATATATAATAAATATATAAAAAAATAATTTTCAATTGGTGAGAAAATGGTAATGCGCGTGGGTATAGTGGCGGGTGACGGACTGGTTGGCGTGGTTAGTAAGATACTTGGTTATCACGCCGCAGGTCGTGGGTTCGATTCCCACCCAGGACAGACATTTGTGTCCATGAACATGTCTTTGTCCTGAGTCTTGGTGTAATTATTTATTTAAGTATGTATTTACAAAAGAAAAGTAGTATATGTAGTATATTAGTTATCTGGTTTCCATAGTACAAGCTCTGCTTAGTTTGGGATCAGATGGCCGCGTGTGAATAATGTCCCAGGATATTATTATTATATTTCTATGTATTTGATATTGTTTGTTTTTGTGTTATGAATCGGAAAGAAAATTTTGTTTAATTTTAGCGGACTTGCTTTTCAGCAGAATTAAAAGAAGTGTGCCCGGAATCTCAATGAAATAATATTTTACTCTATGCTATGTAAAGTGATAAATATTTAACGTTAAATATTTTTATTTATATAGAATATTTAACTGTATGTAACGAATTTAAAATCTAAACCGCATTTTCAATTTGGTATTAACTAAAGACTGCTTCAAATGTAAATGTTTTATCACTGTCCACCCGTCTTAAAGCAGACCTTTGGCTTATTTTAAAAATAAAACATTAATTTTAACAAATTATTGTCAAAGTAATTATCATCGCCTGAAGATAAATAATACATATATCGGCATTGCTTATTTGCTAAGCTTTTCAAACAGGCGTTCGTTGACTTTTGCTATATTGTTGCGGTTTTTTTGGCATATGTCGATTTGGATTTAAAACTTGTCAAAGAAAAATAAAAATAAATTCTGATTTAATTCAAAGGGACCCATCGCAGCCGTCGCCCTTGATCTTAAAAAAGTGAGCTACTTTGCCTTTAGTACCTTATTAGGTCTGCAATTAACACTTGCACGGACTTTCGAAGAAATGCTTCTGTTTCCTCAACACATCGACACTGGGACGGTATTAACTGCCCTTGAGATGTCTTTAATGTTCTAAAAGGTTGAAGTTTACGCAATTATCTGAATACCTTTAAATGTATCACATTACTCGTATCTTTGATACCTTGAATCGATTTAAGAATTTCTCGAACATTTTTATTGCCCTTACTTATTGTACATAGTAGATTTAACGACGTGGAAGATTATTTAATACAATTTAAGTGTACATACCGTTTTACTTTTAATGTTCGATAATTAAGTTAATTACTATGGTAATTACTTATGTCTATTATTAATGATGTAAAGTAAATAATAATAAAGGGGCTCGCACAACCGTATTCTATATGGGAAAGCAGAGATTTCCATCTGTCACGGTCGTAGCATACCTTGGTTCTTCATTCGCATGCTCGTCGGTTCGGGTATGCTTAATACCACCTTTCTTTAGTATATCACCCCTCTGTAGATTAAAGTTCGTTCGTTCGTATAGTATGTCCCGTGCCAACATTGCCGAGTGGCAACCAACCAAGTGGCGAGTGCAACATAAAGCAATAATCTAGATTCAACCATCAACATGCCCGAAGAACCGAAGTATGGTGTAAAGATGGAAATATATACGCTTACTTACATAATTACGTATTCAATGAAAACAAATTTAGGATATTTAAATGTATTTTTTTTTTTAAATAAAAAAGTATGGAATATCTGTACATTACATGTAAACAATCGGCAGAGTGCGAGTCGGACTCGCGCACGAAGAGTTCCGTACAATTATATATACAAAATTGTATGGGAGCCCTCTTGAATATTGGTTTTATTCTGATTTTTTGTATTTTTTGTTATAGCGGCAACAGAAATACATCATCTGTGAATTTCAACCTAACTACGAGTATCACGGTTCTTGAGATTCTGCGTCTTCTGGTGATAGACGGATAGCGGAGTCTTAGTAATAAGGTCGCGTTTTAGCCTTTGGGTGCGGAACCTTAAAATACTCTTCGGTATTCAAAGTTATCTAATGCAGCTCCGCACTTGGTGATGGCTTTTACCTCAAAGGGGTCTTATATATTAAAAAAAATTATACGAATATTTTTGTATGGAATAAGATAAAACTTAAATAAATAAACTGTAAATTAAAGGCATGCTGCCAACTGAGTAAGACATGCCGGTAATGAAGTATGCAATACATCACAACCGCGGCGGCGATCTGTCGCGATAAACTCGCCGTAATGGAATTCTTGTCACGATAAAAGATTTATTTAGTGTATACTCTTGTTTATTATATCATGGGAACTGGTAACGTTTTAATGGTGTTTACATAAAATATAATATATTTGAACGAGCACTTCTTGTTATACGAGCTTCGGTGGTTCGGGCATGTTGAAAGGATGAATGAAGAGAGAATAACGAAACAAATTTATGTAGCAAAAGTGAGTGGTAGTGGTGGTAGGGGTACGCCCTAGGACTTATAATAGAACCTAGAACTTATAACGATCAGATTAGCGGTTTACTAAAGAAGGGCGTTATAAGGAGCATCCATAACCAACGAGCATGTATGCGTAGATGTATGAATGTAGAAAAAGCGAGAGAGGTGTGCCAGGATCGCGCCAACTGGAAATCTCTGCCTACCCCTCTGGGGTACGGGCGTGAGCGCATATTTATTTTTATTTACAATCTGAATCTCGAAAACGGCTCCCACGATTTTCATGCAATTTTGTATTCAGATTCAGTTTTTATTCTTATGTATATGGGTGTTTTGACCATAAAAACGTAAACAAAATTATTTAAAACATTTATGTAAAAAGATGGCGCCATCTTTTGTTAGGTTTTTGCATTATCTATTAGTGGAGCGTTGTTAAGGGCTAAAGGTAGTTAGTAAGCCTTCCGTTACGAGCAATACCGAGCTATTGCCACCTGCAATAATTTATTTATTATACGTTTTATTAATTTAACAGTGGTAGAGCCCGCAACAACATCTTTTGCACGAATGGGCCGGCTCGTCCGATTAAATACCTCGACCACACAGAAGAGAGGCGTGAAGTAGAAGTACTCTGCGTTTCGCCTGATTAGTGAGGTACCGGCACCTCAGTGGAGTGAAAAGAACTAGCCTATATAACTTATTAGAAAAGGATAGGAGAGCGATCTCCTATCCTTTTCTAATAATATCCTTCTTCCTCTTTATTCCCTCTTCGGTCCATTAAAGGTGGCAACGCATCTGCAACTAATTAGGTTGTTGCAGATGCCACCTTGTCCATTAAAAAAAACTTTTTATTCCAGATTGAACACGTGATCTCTTCTGAATTATGAAACGCAATTAAAAAATGAATTGGATATTCTATTGTTTATGGCCTCATTGTTGCCGTGATGATTGATTTGGAATGGATTGACACGCGAGTCTTTCAACATTCTTGTGCACCTGAATGTATAATGTTGTTAAACACGTGTTTAGTTTTATTGTTTCTAGATCTTCTCGTATTTAGCTCTCAACTTGGATGGATTGAAAATTTTACCGTGGGAAATAGGCTTCTTGTCTTCGTAATATGAAAAATGCACATTAGTTATATCAGCCATACTTACAAATATATTTTAATTATGATTGTTTGTTGGATTGCTTAACTAATTTTAAGATAGAAGGCTGAGTAAGCTGCAATATCCAATTTATTAAGTAGTAGTTTTGCCCCGCCGTTTCAAACGCCGATTATCGTTATTGTACCCTTCTAGTTTAACTTTCTTTTCCCTTTTACTCGGCTCCTAAGGACCGTAGCGTGATGTTGAAAACCCTATAACCTTCCTCAATAACTGGGTTGTCAAATGCAACAAGAATATTTGAAATCCGATTGGTACTTCCTGACATTAGCGCGTTCAAACAAAAACCCCAGATTTTTCTTTCTTCTTCTTTATCATATTAAAATAGATTCAATAATCAAATAAATTATCTAGTTTTATAATTATACTCTTGATGAGAAATAACAACAATTTTAACGTTTTATAAGTCGATGATACGCCTTTTCTTTACCTGTTTTTCCTATAGTAACAGAATATGTAATCTAGCATGCGATATAAAATAGTATAGTATAGAAAAACACAAAACACTCAAAAACAAATTAAGCTAATCGATCCATTATTCAGTCAAAGTCGCAGGCTCTCACCTAGTATCATAACTCCTTGGTTCGTCTTGGCATCTGGACTCTCACACCAGTGAGTTGTAGCCACCGCACATAGTTGGAAGAAAATTGCAGATGTGGCAATGAGATAATGGCCCACATAATTATCCTGTGCTGCTGAGAACCATTTGCAAACGTCGCGGCAATTGATCCCGAGACAGTTGATTAGCACAGTCAAATTGTAGTACCTACCTCAATTACAAAAACACGGCTATTCTAGCATGTTTTGAGGACATTGTGCGTAAAATTGAGATAGGTATGCTTCGCTGGTTTGGGCATTAAAGGATGAATGAAGAGAGAGTGATATGACAAATTTATGTTGAAAAAGTGAGTGGCAGCGGTGGTAAAGGACGTCCTGGAAGAAATTATATCGATCAGATTAGTAACATACTAAAGAAATGCGACATAAAGAGTACCTATAACCGACGAGCTTGTATGCGTAGATGTATGTATGTAGAAGAAGCGAGAGAGATGTGCCAGGATCGCACCAATTGGAAATCCGTAATCTCTGCCTACCCCTCCGGGTTACGGGTGCGAGTGCATTTATTTTATTTACAGATAACGACGAAAGTGATTGATCTGTAGAGAATCTGTCACTGGACATGCAAAATACAGCCGTCCGTATTCTGCATTAGTGTTCTTTGTTACCTGGGTAAATCCCCGAGGGGATGAATTATTCTTTATTGTTTTAGTCTTGTTAC
The DNA here is from genome assembly GCA_000931545.1 of Papilio glaucus. Lineage (NCBI taxonomy): Eukaryota > Metazoa > Arthropoda > Insecta > Lepidoptera > Papilionidae > Papilio > Papilio glaucus. Next base: position 8,830 of record JWHW01001407.1, read on the forward strand.
TTATCCAGATTGTATCTGATACCTTCGATAAGGATCGAGAGTCTGGGGTATTGGAGGTCTTGAGGGAATTCAACTAGCGACACCCATCTGTTAAAGTAATTCAAGTGATCCTACTAAAGGAAAAATATTTTTCCACACTTTCTACAAACTTTCATCCCCTACTTTAGACGTTTGCGGAATGAACTTAGAAAAATCTTTTTAAAGTTCTCGTCTACGTAATAACAGAAGTCTGTGCAGTCTCCAGGCGCAGTGGTTAGCAGAAAGGAATAAAGGAAAGGGTAGACGTACTCAGTGGATAATTTTCGGTAATCGAAAAAATAATTCAGACAGTCCGGACCTGGGAATCGGAGCCAGATCTATTGGTTACGAAAACAGTTGGTTTAAAAATGTCATACAAAGCACCCCTTTAGAATAGTGACATTAATTTTCTCTTCAGTAATTTGATTATTATGCTAAGAATTATTTTTTACTTTTTAGTTTGATTATCGCTAAATGCGTGCTTTTTAGTTTTTTAAACTATAATTTTTTACCTTTGAAATCTTCTGCTTTTTTTCTACTATAATATGCATGTGTACATTCTTCATCTTGGATCACTCTGTCTGTCGATGAAAACCGCATTAATTGAAATCCCTTGCGTAGTTTCCGACAGAGGAAGCGACTTTTTAAACTCATATGCATTTACAATATTATTTAGGATATTCAAAAATTTCTGTTCATACGGTTTTTAATATTGAAAAAAGATTTGTGCCCGTTTATTGGCTAAATAATAAACAACCTACTAACGGTTCACGTCTTGCGAATGTTTTGACAGGCAAATGTCGCATTGTATTAAAATTTTGCACGTGAAGACAATAAGGGACAGGTTCGAAGTCCTAACTGAACTGTAAATTATTTTAAAATTTACTCGAAGCAAATACAAATTAAAATTATTCATATTTAACCGTGTTAGGAGGCAGAGGTAATACTTGTCATTTTTACAATAACGTGTGAGGTCCTCTCGCATATACCTAGAACTGATAATTATTTAGTGTTGGAAAACCAACTCAAATGCTTGTTATGACCAGCTTTCGTCCTTCAAATTCTACACGGTCATAAGAGACGCGCTGGACAGAAACCGGTGGAAGTAGATCATCCGCTCCAGATGCAACTCTGATACTGACCACGATCCTCAGACATGAGGGGCCGACCCCAGAGAGAGAGAGTTTGTCTTGATTGAAAATCGTAGCCAGAGCTCGCAGCATATTCCAATTCTAACAATGGAAATGCGTGTTTAAAATTAATACAAACGTAAATAATGTATGGGTTTATTCGACGGGATTTTTTGGGATCAAAATGAGTATTAAGCTCATTGCGGAGTGAACTAGGTAACATTTTATCAGCCAGTTTTACTACCAATTGATCGATAAACTACACTTCAGAGGCCTCAACTACCAATTTCGGTAATTGAATAAATATGAATGTGCGCTTACACCCCTAACCCAGAGTTAGGCAGACGTTATGGATTTCCATTTGGCACGATCATGGCACACCTCTATCTCTTCTACATCCGTACATCTAGGCATACAAGCAATAGGTTACGGATATTTCTTAAATCGCCCTTTAGTATGTCACTAATCTGATCGATATAAGTTCTCTTACGACATAAATTTGTTCTGTTACACTCTCTTCATTCATCCTTTCAACATGACCAACCGCAACCACCGAAGCATACCCTTCTCAATTCTAATCACAGCATCCTCTAGGTAATTCAGTATACATTATTTTTTTCATAATGAAATTTTATTGTTGTTAGTGTATTATTTAATGACATCAGTCACATTCACGGTCATTAATTTACAGATAAAATCAAATGATATGCTTTCTGTTTTGATTGCTGGTTATTGTGCTGTCTGTATTTTGTGTAATCTGTGTCCACTTTTCTTTTGTATAGCTACGTACGCCTGTACGGATCGACAACTCTTTTTTTATAGTACATGTTGGTAGCAGGCGGTTCACTCGATGTAAGTGACCGTTAACCATACGCATCTGCAACAAGCTAATGCGTTGCCTACTGGAGGTAATAAGCAGATACAAAGATTCTATCTTTTCATATCCATCCCCCTTCCTCTTCAAATCATTTTCCTCTGCCCAACCTTTCCTTCTTAAAAATAAATAAGGTGATAAGGACTCGTGACTTAGATTTTGGGCTACTTAAATCGATTTGACAGTTCTTTTGACGGAATAATGGCGTTGATTGACGACAGTACATTTGACTAACTATTAAATTTAAGCCATGCGTGTAATTGACGTTTGAGAATACGAATTTCGAGTTTAAGCGTGATTCGAACATTTAAGTTAAATTATTTAACTGATGTTTCAGTATTCGGCCGTTACTGGGTTAACGGGTGAGTTTTGGTTCACCTTCAAATGGCAAATGGGACACTCCGCTATCATCGCTACTAGATCAAACTGTCCTTTTCATTGTTTATCAATTAATTAATTTTAGTTCTCCAAAAAAATTAACACCGACATAAGAAAATTGACCTTTCAAAAAATGTAAAGGATTTTTCTCCGACTCATTTGCCGGTGACAGTTCAATGCATTACAACTACGTTTACACAAAAATTATGTACGGCGGAAACAGAAGACGTGCACAAAAATCAATTTGAGTTAGCGCGTGACGGACATGTGAATGGAGACGCGCACGAATCATACGTGCGTGGAATGCCGGCGACTATTGTTTGATACATAATGACCGTATACAAACAAACATGCGATGTCGCTTCATAAGATCTCAAAATCGTTGGCGTATGAATTACTGATTGTATCTACACCACATGGACGATAGTTTAACTGATGTATAAAAATAACGCTGCTATTTTAACTATCTGCTAGTTAAAGTGTTATTTGTAATCCTTTCATTCCTTATTTATAATCTTTGTCAAGTCAAGTATTCTTCAATTATAAATAATTCAAAGGTATAATTTATAGTTTAAGCCTCGGATCTAAGGGGAAATACAAAGGGGCAAGTTATCATTTTAGCTAGTAAAGGCCTCCTCAAAGTCCTGTTTTTAGCAGTTATTAAGAGCAGCTAGCATACGAGTACCTAGCAAGCCTAGTAGTAGCTCCGTCAATTTGTAAGAAAAAGTTAACTTGTAATTTTTCTCAAACGTTGGGCGTAAGTAAACATCTGCCCTGGTTCGAAAACATCGTTCAAGACGGAGGCGAAGCTGGAGCGATTTGTTGCAGACATAATACTTTGATATATTTTTTATTACGACGCGATAATTATATAATGGAACGCGTGTAATGCCCCGATAACATTGTTATAGACGCCATTCTTGCACATTAAGCAAATGGTGCTGTCAAGACATCATTGTGAGGAACATGACGGTAAAACAGGTTTTAGTGTGTTACTTAGCAACAAGAGAAGCGAATCGTTGATACGATAGTAATTGATATGCCTTCCTTTAAAAATACAGTACTAATTAGGACTTACAAACGGAAATGTCGCAACATACATACATGCATATACCCTTAATACGTAGCACCTATAGGCTTGTTACGATCATTGAAAATTTGAAA
>JWHW01001407.1:24982-52043 GCA_000931545.1 Papilio glaucus
AAACGTGGTAGAGCCCGCAACAACAACATCTGTTGCACGAATGGGCCGGCTCGACCGGTGAAATACCACGACCTCACAGAAAACAGGCGTGAAGTAGAAGTACTCTGCGTTTCGTCTGATGAGTGAGGTGCCGGAGGCCTAATGTCAGTCTTCTTCCTCTTCCCACCCTTTCCTCATAAAGATAGGATGGGAACAGGAAGAGGATTGGACGGGGAGGGGGTTAACTGGGAAAAGGAAATATCCTTATTTCTGTCTATGCCCCCCTCTGTCCACTACAGGTAGGCAACGCATCTGCAACACATTTGGTTGTTGCGGATGTCCATGGGTAGCGTTCATCAAACATTTGGTGATCCGCTTGCTCGTTTGTCACCTGCTACCATAAAAAAAAAAAAAGATACCTTCTTAGAGGTGATTGTGGTGATCTGTAAAAATTATATATGTATGTGGTACCAAGTTCTGGTGGTTTTTTCCAGAAATTTCTGAATGCGAAACACCGAGCAAAGACCTCGAAAAGGAGCCGCCGGCTTTCCCGACGGTGAAGCAACGCATGCCCAAAGCGCTCTGGTCTGCTGATGAGAAGAGTTTGTTCTTTGAAGCTCTGAATGAGTACGGGAAGGACTTCGATGCGATCACCTCGTACATCCGCGCCAAGATGAAGAAGAAGGGAATGCCCGACTCGAACCTCAAGACCAAGACACAAGTCAGCCATTTTTATTACAGGACCTGGCACAAACTCTCGAAGCATGTTCACTTTGATGAGAGTAAGTTATTTTTGATTATACTTTGGACCAGGAAAAATGTGTATTAATATCTTGTTTATCACAAATAATCTTTTTTTTAAACGTAAGACCAAAGATGTTACAGTAAATCCCCTGAAGTTGATAGTGTTTATATGGCATCTGGTAAGAACCTTCTTGAAAGAAGTCTTTGAAACCGTCTCTGCGACTATTCCAGCTATATTGACTAAACAAAGTTCATTTTTACCATAGAGTTAGTCTTATTTTTTTACTAGATATGACCTTTACACGTTCGTTTCTTGTCTTCCTCGCTGGAATTATCCGCCTATAATATTATTATATATCTCTTTCTTTTCTTCCATACAAACATTCATCTGTAATGTTGGTACTCGCTGAAGGTTATGGAGGAATTAAACCATGTTTCTTGTAGATCAGTTTAATGAATGATAAAATATATTAAAGTTCATTTAAAGTAATTTATTCTAGGTCAGCACAATGTAATTTAGGGTACGCGTGTGACCTAGATTAGTGCAGTCATGGTGTTGCGACATTTGTTGACGCATACGCTTCACCCCCTACTTAAGACCTTTAGGGGATGAATTTTAAAAAATCTTTTCTTGGTGCTCGCCAACGTAATAGCAGAAGTCTCTGTGAAAAATTTATTAAGTCTCTAGACCCAGTAGTAGGTTGCGCGTTGATATATCAGTCGGTTTCTTCTTTTGTATGTCATTGCCATAGCAACCGATATTGTAAATGAAGGTTTTCCTATTCATCGGGAACAATTTATTTTTTTATGGAAGAAGGTGGCAAACGAGCAAGCGGATCACCTGATGTTAAGTGAGCGCTACCCATAGACATCCGCAAAAAGCACATGTGTTGCAGATGCGTTGCCTACCTTTAATGGACAGAGGAGGGCATAGAATGAAATAAGGATATTTCCTTTTCCCCTTTAACCTATCCTTATAAGGGAAGGGTGAGAAGGGGAAGAGGACTGAAATTAGGCCTCCGGCACCTCACTCATCAGACGAAACGCAGAGTACTTCTACTTCACGCCTGTTTTCTGTGAGGTCGTGGTATTTCACCGGTCGAGCCGGACCTGCAGTGCAACAGGTGTTGTTGCGGGCTCTACCGCTGTTAAGATTTATTTTAGGGATAAAAGGAATACATGAAAACGTATATGAATACAACGCTATGTAAAAATTCAAAATCGATCGATATCTTAGAACAAACGGACAATTAATTTTTATGTACAGATTGTAGGCGCTACTTTTGCGGTAGACCTTTTAAATTCTTCCAACGATATAATGGTTTCTACACAGATGTAAAGAAAGTCGCCCAGGAGCTATACGCACTAATCAACTACGGTGAGCTGCGTCGCAAGTTGACGTCGGTGAACGAGAAGACGTGCGCGCGACTCGGGGAGATGGTACGGGGCGGCAGCATTACAGTGCGCGCGCGCGGCCGCACGCTCAGGGTGCGCACGCCCATGTGCCGCGCGCTGCGCAGACTGAACCACATCGCAGGTATTTAATAATTTAATAATAACGTATATTTAAATCAAGAAATTCTTAATTAGAGACACTAGCAGAGCCTTTCTCGGGCTTCTCTTAACAGTCCGCAAGTAGGTTAGTTGACAATTCAAGATTGTGGCAAGGTTGCGGTCTTTGTGACTCATGGTCTACGTCAAGTAGTCGATGAGTTTAGTAAAATTTTGTGTGAGTTGCAGAGCGTGCGTGCGGGGCGCGTGTGTGCTCTCGGGCCGCGGTGTGGTTGCGAGCGCGTAGCGCGGCAGGCTGGGCGCGCGTGCAAGCGGCGGCACACAACCCGCGCGCGGTAGCCACGCTGCCGCTCCGCACAAGGCTGCATGCGCTACTCCGCGCCCTGCACAAACGTTGGCGGCTTGTATCCTTTTTAAACTAGAATTACTATACAATGGTAAAAGCGCTGAGTTGTCACGGCGAAGGCGTTGACGTGTGACGTGCCCATTAGTGGAAAAAATACTTATCATAGATAAAGATCCAATCTTTCGAATCCAAACAATCTAAAACTGAACAATGGCCACGGGTGGGGGTAGGTAATGAGAGTAAGAACTATCTTTCAGTTGCAGAAGGCAATTGAGCTAGCGACCCACCAGTAACTACAACGATTGTAAGAGCCTTTGGGTAGGAACGACGAGATGACGACGAAGTTAGTTCTGCGGCACCGCATTCATTAGACCAAATGTTGAAATATAAATATATCTGCTTCATGCCCGTAAACTGTGATTTTTAATACTTTAACCTGGTGAAAAGAACATAACCCCTTGGTATTCCTATTTAGAGAGGCGGATGTGACTACAGTGTGTATTTTCGTTGTTATCAACCTTTTTCTCTAACTCATTGACTAAGGCCGATCATACAGAAGACGGCATGTCAGAGAACGGCCCGGTCAAGTTGCCAGAGGATCCAAGCAAAGAGGAAGAGGATGCCGACCGCTTACCGTTCGGCGACGGTAAACACGAAGATCTCGAGAGTCACCTTAACTTAGAGATTGACAGCATTATTGTAAAAGGTAAAATTTTAGCTACACTACTGTTTCATTTAATTTAAATTGTTTCAATGTAGTGTTAATTCTATTTATTAATTTCTATACTACTCGAGAACAATAACATGGGACTCGCGAAGAGTACTACGTAGCAACGAATTATCTTCATTTCATATAAAAAGTGATTTTTAGATGCAAAACAACACAAAGTAGATACTTCTAAATTGTATTTCTCTTTCACTTTTCTTCATCGTACCTAAAGATCATGGCTTTCTAGAGCATCTACTTGAGAAGAAACTCGCGCTGCACGTGGGGCCACGGCCGGGCGCGGAGATACACCTGCCGGTGGTCAGCCCTAGCGAGAGCCTCTCCAGCCAGAAGATCTGCTTCTCCTCCTACTTGGAGCGTATGGGCAATTTGCTACAGGACAAAGATGGCGGTGGTAAGATGGCCGTGTGGTTTTTTTATGATAATCATTCACTTACACTACTACGCTTTCTTCTTTAGCCTATTTGATTGAAGTTATAAAAGCGATGATTTATATGTTGGTTGGTTTTTTTTTATGAAAGAAGGTGGCAAACGAGCAAGCGTGTCACTTCATGTTAAGTGACCGTAAAAATCCGCAACAAGCAAATCGCAGACGCGTTGCCTACCTTTAATGGACGAAGGAGGCGATAGATAGGAAAAAGGACTTCCATTCCTATCTATCCCCTCCTTAAATCCTCTACCCCTTCCCATTCTATCATTATTAGGAAAGGGAGATAGACTGAAATTGGTCCTCCGGCATCTCACTCGTACAAAATCGCGAAACGCAAAATCAAGTCTTGTATTTCATGCCTGTTTTCTGTGAAGTCGTGGTATTTCACCGGTTGAGCCGGCCCATTCGTGCAACAGATGTTGCGGGCTCGTAATACATTTGGATCTAGGGGAGTTTACTTAATGGAATAGATTATTTCTGAATTTATTTGTAATTTTGTAATTCGTCTTTCGATTCAGCAAAAATAAGAACTCCAAAACGTCAGCGAAAAGACAGCGTCTCAGAGAAAGAAGTAGATAATAAAAAGATTAAAGTTGAAGAGTTTGAACCAAATAAACTTGTACACATAGACGAAACGGCTATAGACGGAATCGAGCTGATGGCGAGTTACAAAACCATCAAACAACCAGAAGACGAAGAAAAGCCTAACATAGAAGACGAAAAAGAAGTTAAATCAGAGGAGATTGCCGAAGAAGAAATAGAGAGGGAACCAGAGCGAGACAAAGACGTCATGTCTGAGAAGGAAAAGGATAGTTTTTCTGAGATGGAAGATGACGAGAAATTTAACAAGAGCGATACGGACAACGAAAGTGATGGTAAAGTTGACAAAACCGGGAAGGGAAGAAAATTTAAAAATCTTAAGGTGATTTTTGAAATTCTAATTTTGTTCAATTAAATTGTGGTAGCACTTCATTTCTCATAACACTATTTAATAGAAGCATGTCCTGACACACACAAGAATGTTTTGAAAGTAAAATCTAAAATTGACCAAGTTACTTAGCTCGTTCACCAATAAGGCTTCATCAATATAAAATATACATTATAAAAGATGGCCTCCGTGCAGCAAACCATTGCAAAGGCACATTATGAGAAAATTAATGGTTAATCTTATAATCGATGTTCATTGATAAAATTATATTCCAGGTGAAATTCCGTATCAGACCGAAGAAACGAGGTGGAAGAGTATACACCCTCGTGCTTGGAAAGGATAATGAAGAGGCGAAGATCGAACAGGACCAGCAAAAGACAGAAGAAGAACAGAAGTCCGACGTAGATGTAGAGACTGCGATAAAGCAGATCAGAAAGGGTTGGAGTATTTACGACGCTGGTGACTTGACAATTGGAGATTTGTATCTAATGGTAAGATTTTTGTAATTTGTAGATTTTTTTATTTCTTTTTTATAGTCCGTAATAGTGTCTTCACAAAGATCGTACGCTGATAAAGCAGATGCACGCAACCGGAGTCGGAAGAACACGTCATCGGAGGCAGCCGGTTGGCTTTTCTTGTTTCACACTAAGCGCATTAAGTGAAATGTAAAAATAAACCTTGTTTCAATCATCGAAAACTCTATTTTAACTGCGTTAAAGTCTGTTCCCTGCGAGCCGGTCTGCCTCGGTTTCGTACAAGTAGTACTAATTATCTATAACCATGTAAACACTCGTGTGACCACAGCCTAGATGTCATAATGTTGTAGTTTTGTGTCAATAAACATAGACAGCTATTTTTTAGAGATTTATGACAATTGTAAATAATTATAACATTTGATTTGCAATAAGAAAAAATTGTGGTCATTAATTTAAATAAAAATCTATTTATCTTATAAATATAAATTTAATCATGATCGATTTAGTAGTTTCAGAGTTTATCCCAGACAAACATCGTGACACACTTCTATAAATAAATTATAAGACGGTTTTAATACGGTTTACGTCATTAGGTGGAATAATTCACGAGGAAGGTTGAGGTTTAATCATAATATTAATAAACCTTTTGCTTATAGTTCGGTTCCCGATCCAGAGTAGAATTGGATTACTGGTGGGCAGTACCCACTCCTGCATTGCCGCAACCCTTGCAGAAATCGCAAAAGAACATTGACACGGAAAAATTACCCGTCAATTTGGACAAGGACAAACATGCAGAAAAGAAGGAGAAAGATAAAGGAGAGGCTGCGATGGAAGATGACAAAGAGAAAGCAAGAGAAAGTGACACGGATATTTTCTCGCCTAAGAACACGTTCAGTCAGGATAGCAACGACGGAATGTCTGGCGACGACAGGAAGAGTAAGACTTTGTATTTTGTAATAACCAATATGTATCCTTTTATCCATGATATATCCATATGTCTATTATTATATTTATATTCCCACAAACTTTCACCTTTAGAATAGTATGTTAGGAAACAAAATATGTGGAGACCACTTTTTCGAAGGCCACGTATATTTTTTTACAAAATCCACGACCAAAACCGAAACTTTGCTTCCTAATATTACAAATATTAGGAAGCAAAGCTTACACTATCAAATGTATATTATGATAAGATTTATTCCAAATCAGGATATAAATTTTGTAAACAAACTTTACGTTTAACGCTAAAATTCTTGAATTGCAAAATATTGTCAAAAAACAACATTTTCTTACCTTAGATAACCATATTTTACAATTGCACTTCAATATTACCTCACAATTTCCACAAAATCACATTTCTGTGTAATGACCGCCATGCATGGTAAATGACGTTTGTTTGTTTACAACATTTACATCGCGATATGGAACAAACTTTATATAATAACAGGTGAGCAACTTGCCTCCCCGGAGCACAAGTCAGCAGGCTCGGCGAGCACGCTAAAGCTGGTCTCCAAGCTCATCAACCGGCCCACCCCGCCGCAGAAGGAGGACGGGTTCAGTCTCATGAGCGACCGGTAAATATACTAATACAATAAATCTGTAGAGTTTGTTGGTTTGAACGCGTTAATCTCATGATCTACCAATTGGATGTGACTGATTGTATTTGCATTTGACAGCCCTATTGTTTAGGAAGGATATAGGTTAGATAAACATCACGCTACGACCTTCAGGAGCCGAGCAAAACTTAAAAGAACGCTAAGCTACAGAATGCGATGCGACGCGGTTTGTCAATGAAATAGGTTACTGAAATGTATGCGTCTTGGGTATGAGGACTATATTTTAATTGTAAAATGTGTTTTCTTATAAAAAATAGCGGGGCATAGTTAGTCTCATAGAACGTTAAAGTTTTTGTTTTATGTGAAAACTAGCGCTTAACCACAATCCCATTATTTCAGCCTAAAAAATCCTACATCACCTCGAATCTGCTCAATCTTTGCTTGGAAAATTGATCGCAAAGCTATTTTTGTGCTAAACCCCTAGATAACCTAGAATTAACATTTGTTTCTACTATAACTCCTTAACCTACCCCTTTGGGTCACGGGTATGATAATGTGTTTGTTTGCAGGTTGAAGCGCCTGCTAGCGCTAGCCGGCAACCCGCTGGCGAATGCGCCCGCCCAGCGCTGCGCCTGCGGACACGTGTGCGCACAGACGCAACGGAAACAGGTAGCCCCACTCTTGTCAATTTAGAATCGAATTATCTGATATCGATAATATAATATAATCGATATTGTTGATACAAGGCATCTTGTTGCAGAAAGCGGCGCCTTGCAACGCCAACTCGCGACCAGCGGCGTTGTCCAGCGCGCCCGTGTTCCGCCATCCCACGCCCATCGCGCCGCGCCCCGCGCCCGACACTGACTCTGACGTAAGTCTGCGACTGTACTGACTGCACGGACATCCACCGACTGCTCGTCAATGTACTGGCTAGTGTACCGAGTACATGCCAACGAACCGATTGTATGGGCAGTGTATCGATTGCACGTCAGTGTACCGACTGCACATCAGAATATCAACTGAAAGTCAGTGTACCGACTGCACGTCAGTTTACTGATTGTACGTTAGTGTACCAACAGCACTCAAAATTTGCTTAGTTGCGATAAGCTTGTTATCTATAGTAGAATGCAATATGTACAGGCACGACGCCCAGTTAATCTAGAAGGCCTGCCGCGCTGGAGGCGTGGGCGGCCTCGCGGGGCGGCGCGCCGCGTCGTGGTGCAGCGCTTGCTGCCGTTGCTGCCCAAACTACCGCAGCCGAGTAGTGAGTGATATTATCTACTCAAGCCTTGTTCAAAACATAAATATATGTACCGTCAATATTAATCTATATTTACACCAGCCTGGTTTTTGGTCTTATTACTTAAGGATGTAATCTTTTAATAATTTCACAGATCCCATTCCAATGAATATCGTTCCGAATTCTCCGCCAGCGCCGCCCAAAATACTGCCTAAACCTCCGCCTACATCTACATCCGAGTAAGTTTTATTTTATTTACATTTTATATTTCTCCTAAAAGGTCTTCTGTTATTTTCATAATCAATTTTTTCGCTCAATCACCTAATGAACTTAATCGATAACGACGGATTTTGAAACTTTAAATTATTGTTTACATTCAAAAAGTATAAATGTCAAGAGAATGGAATCCTTAAAATTTTCGTATAGTGTCGCACCAAATGTTGCATATCCGGCTCGAAGGACCGAGAAGTTATACAAGGACTTTATTTCTATTTGATTGCTTTTAATTTAATTTGCTGGAGTTCAAAAACTATATGTCGAAGGATTATTATGATGATTTGGTATATTTGGACGTTGCTCGGATATCTTTAGATCGTGTGGGCGTGCACGCACGGGTATTCACCAAAATAAAAGTCTCACAATATAGTCTGATCACTGTACTACTCGTTCCAACTAACAATCACTAAAAATATTCAAAGATTACAACAATAAGTCACGATTAAGAGCAATTGGGTTTGCAAGCGACCACCACGAGCGAGTCGCTGTTCAAGAATGACGACTCGCCCGCCATGACACCTACAACTCCATTCGGGTGTACCCGCTCTTAAAAATAAATCGACTAGATAGCAATGTCAACATTATTTTCAACTACCCTTATTCTTATTTATTTGTAAATATAAACAATTGATCAAACTAAGCGCGCTCCGTTATAGCGTAGCTTTCTAACTGTACCACCTACGTGAACATGAGGATTTAAAAAACGATGTTTTTCACAGTCTATCGTTCTTCTACGTACTGAGCGAGTCCAATGGCCAGTTCTTCTTCCATGACGGTGACAGGCGCATCCCCATCACGCCACTGCCTGGGAATGGTGCCGACGATCATGAACAAGAAGGTATTCCAAAATTTTCTCATACATTCTTAAATGTAAAGTAGGCTTATTTAAACTAAAATATAAGTTGATTCATTATTACAATATTATAATGTACCTAGTTTCCATTCAAATGAAGCGTTTTGATTTTTCGGTAGTAATGTGTTCAGAAAAGAGTAAGTCTTTCTACGTTGGACGTAAGTGACAAAGCTATTGACCAAACGTTTGTTTAGAATTAGGTAAAACTACCTGATGATGATTTGATGATAAAACAATTTACAGAAGATGAAGTAAGGGAACCTGAAGATAGGAAAGAATTTAAGATGGAGATATCTGAAGCAGACGTGGCCAAGCCGCTAAAAACTTGCCATGCAGCGGAGGCACAGGCTCTACAACCCAAAGAGGAGAATCAAAATGAAAGCAAGATTGAGAATACTGACATTGCACGTGAGTACATTTTTTATTTACGTATTTAAACATTTATGACACGTAGTGCTAATAGCAGACCTATCTATAACCATTATCAGTCGACTACAAATTAAAAAGAAATGATATGAAAAATATGTAAAATAATAATAGACACTTTAAAAAAGCAGTTAAGATCCTGAGGGGCCCAGACAAAGTAACATGCCATTAGCGATATCGCTTTTAGAAAAGTCTAAAATGTATGGAACTGACATAAGCTATGCTTTAAGCAAAATGTCACGTGGTAAAAAGTTGGTGAATCGAAAAATCCGGGTCGAAGGACCAAACTCTTAAGTATTGTAAATACGGTAATTTATCTAAGATACATCTGTAAGAAATTTATACAGTGCGCGTAAGCATTGGCGGCCCATCGCAAAGTGCCTACTGTCCTTTTCCCCCGCACCGACGTCCGCAGCTCGCTGAGACGCCCGCGCTAAAGACATGCGAGGCGCGAACTCTAGGCAATGTACATAATATTCCATTCATTATATGAGATTGCTCGCCATTGTTCTATCATTTATGTTATTTTCTAATGTATATTTATCTTCATATTGTGTTCTCTTATCTGTATATTATGAATCACGTAACGAGCTATTTTGTTTTAGACTTCCTGCCGTCGGAGTCGATGTCGCTGTCCCCGTCGAGGCTGCTGCACGCCGACGGCTGGATGGAGGGCGCGGTGCAGGACTTCTCGCTCAGCAGCTTCCTAGGCCATCTGGAGGGCGATGAACCGCACGCCCCACCGGTCAGTTGACAACCCTAGTCCATTGCTCCCAGAACAGTTTAACATACGTCATCAACAGTATATATTATGAGCTTGCTCAACAGGGCTCAACCACGACCTCAGAGAAGACTGGCTTAACGTCACATCTGTGTTTTCTAATTATGATGAGGTGCTGTAGGTCACAAAATTTCCATACTTTCTTTCTCACCTTTAGGTTCCCCCCTTATGCACTAAGATCCATTTGCCTTTGATATAATTAAAATACTTTAATATGTCTAATTTAATATACTCACTAGTACAACACATGAGTTGGCTGATCGTCTGCTATGCATCTTAATGTACTTCATACTGACGTCGTTTAATTGTAAACATTCGCCAGGTTGACTCCCAGATCCAGTCGCTGATGGCGGAGTCGAGCATGGACTACGTGGCCAAGTTCGCGGACCTGGCCGCCGAGGTCACCGACGAGCCCGCGCCGCTCGGCAACTAGCCACGCTATTTCATACCTTTTCGTGTTAGCATAAGATTCTAAATGCACCATTCGTATATCACAAAAGGAACTATCTGACCGCACTATTTACTGTATATCGGCCACAGGACTACCCCAAAACATCTGAGTCTGAAAAACTATAGTATAAGTGATAATTAATCTATGTGAAGCTAGCTTCCGCAACAGTGGTAGAGCCCGCAACAACAACATCTGTTGCACGAATGGGCCGGCTCGACCGGTGAAATACCACGACCTCACAGAAAACAGACGTGAAGTAGAAGTACTCTGCGTTTCGTCTGATGAGTGAGGTGCCGGAGGCCTAATTACAGTCTTTTTCCCCTTCCTACCCTTTCCTTATAAGGATAGGATAGGAACGGGAAGAGGATTGGACGGGGAGAGGGGGCGGGGAAAAGGAAATATCCTTTCTCCTGTCTATCCACTCCTCTGTCCATTAAAGGTAGGCAACGCATCCGCAACACATTTGCTTGTTGCGGATGTCTATGGGTAGCGCTCACAGAACATCAGGTGATCCGCTTGATCGTTTGCCACCTTCTACCATAAAAAAAAAAAAAAAAAAACAATGGCGTATGTACAGTCGTTAAAAAAATAGTCTTCATAAACATTGCACGTAGCATGTACAATCACAATGAAAAAGTTTTTACGATTAAATTATTTCATCACAAACCGCGACTGTTGCCATTGTTCACTACTTTATTGTTGTAGTCAACAGTTACAAGAGTAGTAGCTTTCTTTTATTGTAGCTTTAATTTTAAAAATGTAAAAATATTTTTACCATGTCCAGCATATTTATATTTTGTTATGTAATGACAATAAAATGTACCTCACAACAAAACTTTTATTTTTGCCTTTTTTATATAAAAAGGTGGCAAACGATCGAGCAGTTGACCTCGCCCTTCAAGTGACCGCTACCCATGGGCATCTGCAACAAAAGGATGGGACGAGAAAAGAGGACCAGAATTAGAACTCATCAGGCGAAATGAAGAATACTTCACGTCTGTCTTCTGTGAGGTCGTGGTATTTGACCGGTCGAGCCGGCTCACTCGTGCAACAGATATTTAGGTTCTGCCACTGTTTCACTTTCCTAAGCTAATATAAAAACATGCAAATTTGTGTTGCGATTCAAAGTACAATTTGGCATTGTTTGTGGTAGGCAAAGGTGTTACGTTACATACCTCCAGAGTCCAGATATGTAATTGGCATGTCAAAAGTGAAGGTACTTCGTCATGATCGTACAATAATGTCGGTTTTGAAAAAAATACGAAATTCACTTTACAAATAGTTTGGTGTTTTTTTAAGATACCCTACCTACATCAACTATTAGTTCACATTAAGCAGGTGATTGTTAAATTAATACTACATATGAACTTACCAACCTGCCCACCAAAATAGAATACGACAAAACATCCCCCAAAATATTTTTAGTTAATCATTAATATTTGTCACATCCGTCATTATTCTACGACTATGACGAATTGGCGACTTTGTAAAATCCCGCAGTCAAATGTTTCCCGGGGTAAGAATTGAGTGTTTGTAATTTTAAAAATGTTAATTTGTGCTGTGAAATTGTGTAAATCTAACACCCACGAGGAAATAAAAGCGTACGATCATATCATTTCACAATAAATAATCAACTATCGGCAATCTTTTTGCACAACTAAATAAGAAAATCTAGCTTCATTTTTGAACGTTAAATTTGTACGGAACACTTCATATACAATAGGATATAATTACACTGTAGGTATATAATTCTTTGTAGGTAGGATTTTTACCAAGACAAAACTAAATGGGATAGACCGTACATGTTTACAACTGCGTCTAGATTAGGTTTTACAGACAAAAGAGTCGAAAGATCTTAAGGGCATGCGCTTTTTATGGATAAATATATCGATATCTTTCTGATTATAACTATAAGAAAGCTATACGAAAAGATGGGCCGAGGTTCAATTACGAATTTCCATAAAAACCTACTCTGACTTTCATATATTTATTTAAAATCGCCTGAGCAGTATTATTATTTTAGCTGTACGTTTTGTTGCCTTTCCCTTCGTGTTATAAAAAAAACGTATGAGCACTATGATTTTTGGCAGTACGCAAAGAGGATATAAAAATGGCCGTTCGCTTTGTTGCATGTCAGAAATATATACCTGAAAAGAAACATGTCTGTCTCTTTGTCTACCTATCTATTGTCCAGGGTTCTCCAGTCATGACATTTGACATTATTCAACGGAATGACAATGGTCTTTGTGGTGCGTTTAGTGGCGGATCATGCCATCACCCTCCATCATTATTCTTACTCTTTCGGTCAATACTGGTTAGTACTGACCAAAGAGAATATAATACTACTAAACCAAATACCACTTTTGAAAAAGACTACTGAGATTTAACATTCAATAATCAATCAATATAGTCTAGAAAATAAGACCAGAAAAGGTGTTTTTAAATACAAATTTTATACTCGCTAGAGTACAAAATTGATATAAGATAAGGAAATAAGCTATCAACGAAATAATTTCACTTTAACAAACTAAACAAAAAAATATTACAGAAAACTAGACTTCTGACAGGTAAACAATAAATATTAGCAATAATATGTAGCATCTATCAATAACACGATATTTATGGAGTTATTTCAATTAATTTGAGAAGGTTAAAATGTGATGTAAAAAAAATCAGTGAGCTCGAATGTAAAGTTGTTTCATTTATGGAATTTAAAAATTTTATAGGTGCCTCGATAACAACCCTACATTTTATCGACAACCAAGCCACTTCAGTTCACTATTTAGCCCGTTAGGTTGGTAGTTTTTCCTTGTATTTCAGAAAATACGACGTTAAATATTTGCATATTGGTTAGAAATTTATGCCAAAATGACAACTCTTTTGCTCCAAGCCAACCCTCATAATACGTAGTTATTACATTTTCTTTGCTATTGTTTTGTCTATGATTGATTGCCGGGCCGGTGTTTACGTGGGGTAGTGATCAGTGATCGTGGTGATTGATTAATTAAATAAATAAAAATGTTCGAACAAACTTAAAATTATACATAATTTAATGTAATCGTCATTGAAAATAGTTTATGTGACTATCTTTCATTCTGTTATTTATCATAAGTTAATTACCAGATAAATATTACATCAACAATATGTTTTTGATATTATTTACGTGAGTTTTTTTCCATTTCTTTAATTAATTTATAAGTTTTTCTGTAATGCAGAATTAATTCGCACAGGATATGAAATTTAAGTAATACTTAAGTAATACTAGAACTAAGGTTAATAATAATAAAAGAGGCTGCGTAATTGCATAATAATTTACCAACGAAAATATACAAGATATTGTTAATATTTTACAAATATTATGTAAACTTCCTCTGAGTAATAAATGTAATCTCTAATATTTTTCAGGTTACTAGTCGCTCTTCCAGCAATGATAATAGGATTTCTCTTCATCTCCGCTTTCGTAGTTATTCCCTTAGCATTTATTTTCGCGTCATGGTACATGAAGGTTAAGGAGCGAAAACGGCAAAGGAGGGAAAAGGATGGATTAAATGTGGCGTTCTTCCATCCATACTGCAATGCAGGTGGAGGCGGGGAAAGAGTACTCTGGGTTGCAATCAAAGCTATATTAACTCGGTAAATATTCCCTACCTAATTTAAATCTGTTCTCTTTTCATCTATAATTAGATTTATTACAGTTTTATATGTTCTTTTGTCATGTATAAGAAAGGTGACAAACAAGTAGTTTACGTGATTTTAAATAAGCAGTGCCTCATATTAAAGGGGTTACATAGGTGTTATTCACTAACAAGGAAAAAAGGTTTTATTGTATTTTGGTTTCTGCTGTTATGTGAATAACTTTCTACAACTAGGTAAAAATGTACAACTTGTTAGATACATGTTTTTCCATTACATGATTACCAAATGTCAGATTAATGAACACTGATCATGTTACATGCAGGTTTCCAAGTTCCACTATCTATATTTACACAGTGGAGACAGCCGAGTCAAAGACAATATTGGACAAAGCACAGAATCAGTTCAATGTGAAGGTGGACCCGGAGAAACTGCATTTTGTGAGGCTCAGCGTGCAGAGCTTGATAGAACCAAAGACTTATCCATACTTCACACTACTGATGCAAAGCTTGGGCTCTATGGTGTTGGGAATGGAGGCCCTATTGAAGCTAAATCCAGGCAATTAAATTTTACCTAAATTAGATAAAGATTTTAAAATAAAACTTTCCGTATAAAACATAAAAATACACTATCTGTGATTTTTTCCTTCCCTTTATTTACTCATCAAAATATGGTGACATAAATTTCCTTAAACTAAAATAATGTCATACATTATTCCTACTCCACTATTAACCCTTGTGACTTGTTTTCAGATATCTTCATAGACACAACAGGCTTTGCATTCACCTATCCCATCTTCCGCTACCTGGCACAGTGTCCTGTGATCTGTTATGTACACTACCCCACCATCACTGCAGCTATGATGCGGCGAGTTAAGCACCGCATTGTTGCATACAACAACTCCAGTCTGATAGCAAGGAATCCATTGTTTACTTGGTTGAAGCTTATTTATTATAAGATGTTTGGCTGGGTAAGTACAATAAATTTTCATTTTGTAGGTTATAGATTTCGCCTAAAATTGAAATGAGATAGACAAATATCTCACATCCCTCGAATACTGTATGTTGTCTTGGGGTTGACATCAAATGTAGAGGTTAAAATCATTAGAACTCAAATTATATTTGACTGTTTTTTTTTCTAGTTGTATGGAATAGTTGGACGTTGTGCCGATGTAGTGATGGTGAATGGGACCTGGACAGAGGAGCATATCAACGAGGTGTGGGGAGTTCCATACGCCACCCACCGTGTATATCCGCCATGTGACGTGAGTTACATAGTTATACTTAAATTATAATTAAAGTTGAATAAGTTATCTATTATTCATTTTTTTTATGAATTGTCACTGTGTAGCAGTGGCAGTTAGTTTTACTAAGCTTCAATTGGGGCTAATTAAAATATTTTAATGCTACATTGTTGCTACATAAAGTTGTTCATCTTGAAATTATGGTATTAGAAATTAGTGCTCTTAAATATAAAGTACTTAAGGTTGAAATATATTTTATGTGTCCATGAACATCAGCATTACTATGACATTGTGATAGATGTGGTCCAGCTTTAGAATGATTCCTGTCCACCAGTTATCTTCTAAATTGTTTTGTTGCTCTTTTTGTTTACTACATACAGAATCTCTTGTGCTTTACTTGCAAAAATGACTAGTTTTTCTTTCTATGATTTTTTTATTGTATATTACAGGAATATATCTAAATTTTCCAGGTATCAGAGCTTAAGAAACTGCGGTCGCTGGTCAAAGAGTCTGATCCAATCAGGATACTCTCGGTGGCCCAGTTCAGACCAGAGAAAGATCATCCGTTGATGCTGCAAGCAATGTATGAGCTGAGAAACTTGCTGGTAAAGAATGAGATGTTGTGGAATAAGGTATGTTAGTTGTAGTCGAGTTCTTGCTAAAACACTACATAACATTTCCTGTGTTTTCATTTTAATTTTTTCTTACTCATTGACTTTAAAAATATTCTTGTTGTGAAAGCAAAAGGATTCATATTTTATTTTTGGGAAGACCAACGACAAATGTTACATAATTAGTATGAATAATAATTTGAAACAAAATGTTTAGGAATAATTGAGATATGATCGCGTATAGTCGAGATATTTTCACGAATATTCACGAGCAAGCATTTCACGACAGAGGAGATAAACAAAAAAAGGGATAGTTTCTTTTCATTTCCATCCCATCCCCCGTCTCAAATTGTCTTCCGCTTCTCACCCTTTTCTTATTAAGGACTAGAATTAGACCTCCGGCACCGGCACCACCTAACCATGCGAAACGCAGATTACTTCTACTTCACGCCTGTCTTGAAAAATGAATTAATTAAATAAATAAAATTAAATTTTATTACAAGTTATTAACAAGAGCAACCTTAACAGTTGATACATCAAAGTACAAATGCAATTTTTAAACATTTTAGATAAAACTAGTGCTGGTGGGATCGTGCCGTCACAAGGAGGACGAGGAGTTGGTGCAGAACTTAAAGGACCTAGCCAAGCACCTCTCCCTCGAGGACAGTGTGCAATTTGTAGTGAATGCATCATATGCCCGCCTGCTGCAGCTATACCAGACCTCTACCATGGCCATACACGCTATGTGGAATGAGCATTTCGGCATCAGTGAGTTACTTTTAAGTCTATAATGCAGCTAAAACTTCAGGGATTTAACTTTGTTTTGCCTTGATAACTCTTACTTACATAATATGATATCTCCATTTCCTTTCTACTTTGGACAATTAAACATACACCTGATCTCCATCGATTACCTTCCAGAGAAGAGTGAATAGGCTGTTTCTAGTATGTACCATCTTTTGACCACATCACCTCTTAACATCAGGGATTGAGGTCATGAGCTACTTTATTATAGAAATATTCATGTGTCACTCAAATTTCAGGTGTTGTAGAATGTATGGCAGCGGGCCTGATCACAATAGCACACCGCTCCGGGGGTCCACTGCTTGACATTATCCAGAACTCTCCCGTGAGGACAGGCTTCTTGGCCGCAGAGCCGGAAGAATACGCACGAGCTATCCTAGAAGTTGTTGCACTGCCCAGCGAGGACAAGAGGAAGATTATTGAAGCTGCAAGGTGAGTCTCAACATTCAATTTATTATTGTTTTTTAATGATTGTTATTTATAGTTTGTTCCGACTCTAGATATAAAGTTTGTAAACAAACGGTACATCATACCTTTTACGATAAAACTCGTAAATTACAAAATATTATCGAAAAACAACTATTTATCACATTACCTTTATTACATACACATATTATACACTTTTACTTCACTTTATCTTACAAAATTACAACATTTCATCTCTACTTAAAGGTGACATCTGTAATTGTTGCGATTGCGGGTTTTAATGGTGGTAAGATAACGGGGCAATTATATAATAAAACAGAAAAAATTGGGGTGCCAGGATCAAGTGGAAATCTAATCTTTGCCTCTCCGCCCCTCTTTTTATTTATTTAACATAATAAAGTATTTATTGCTTTATCTTTTCAGGGATTCTGTGGATCGATTTTCTGGAATAGAATTTGAGAAAGCATTCCTGCGTGCCACGGAGCCCCTGTTCATCATGACTTAAACAAATGCTTAAATAAATGTTTGTTGCTAACTTATTGTTGTAATTCCATTAGTTATAAGTATAATGATATATGAAAAATAAATTCTACCAAAGTTTGTGAGTTTTTTTTTAACAAAAATATAAACAATACTTTTCAACAAAACATAAACTTATAATAAATGATACAAGTGTAGTTTTAAGTGTGATACTAAAAATGAAATATTGAAATTCCATTTTTTTATAAAATTATTATTTTAATTAAATACTCATTTTGTTGGATTTTACAGTTTCTTGCCAAGGTCTTTTCTATATATACTCTTTACAAAAAAACATAAAGTCTCTTGATTTTAGTGATTTTTTTATAATATTCGGGTATTATAGGGGTAGGGTATTTTTATTAATTGAAATTAAACTAGTTTTGTCGGGTTCATATAATTTTTATCTATACGAAAAGAGTTCAGAAAACACTTCGCGAAATAACACCGCTCCATACCAAGTATGATTCGCTATTGAAATAAGAATATCCTTTAAATAGAAATTAAATCCTATACCAAGTATACACGTGGAGCAAAAATAATTATTGAAAATAAGAGGGTACTTTGTCACCAATTTTGACACTGGAACGTCAGACACCATAAATACTTGATACGTCGAGAACAAAAAAAAAATTAAAGAAAAATCGTTCAAATGTACAATTTCAATAACATATTATCTTAAATAGTACAAAAGCTTAAATTTTTTGTATAAAATGTTATTAAATTTGATATTTTTCAATTTATTATATTTACGGGTTTTATTTTAAATTTTTGTCGAGTATAGCCCTCATGGTCACAGGGGATTATATTATTAATGAATCCCCATTTCCCTGGCCCATAAGTTGTAAACCACTCTACCAACACCACTTTGCCAATTTCACTCGTGTTTTTTAAAAAAGTAAAATTTTAGAAATTACGAAAAAAAATCGTGAGGAATGTGAATTTGGAAGTCAGCACACACAGACATAAAGATAAATTCATAATTACATATCAATTTGAATTTCTGTAGTTTCATAAAAAATATGTTTTGCATACTACTCTTGAAAACATTTAAATATTTTAACAATGGTCTTTAAATTCTAGATTTAAGTCATTTAATTTCTGAAATAAATACACAAATCACATTTTTTTGTACTCATAAATAATCTCATGTTTTGCAAGAGAAATGCAATTTATCAATAAACTTTATTTAATAAAAAAAATCAATTATAACAAAAGTTAATAAAAGTCTTAAGAATAACATTTAGTATCACTTAAATGTCCAAGAAATGCACAGAACATTAAGTAGAAGCTCTGCCGACCCTGTCTCTAGGAATTAGCCTTAGCTCAGAGCCATGTTTCAGGAATACATTACCTGCACAAAAAAAACATACCAGTATCAGTGATTGCATCTTCATTAAAATACTAAGCAAAGATGTTTCGCTTCGCATTATCAGATATAGGTCATTACAGAATAACATAGACCAATAATACTAACCTATAATCGAAAATTTTCAACCATGTCAATCTGTCACTGATAAACGGGACTAGTCAAAGAATCAGGGAATATATAGATTGCCAATTGATTACTAAATGTCATCTAAGAGGTATAAAGCATAGAAAGGACTGGGCGGTACTGATAAATTACTAATTATGTATATTCAAGGAGATTTTAATTTAAAATCCCGAAATATCTGACAACACATACCCGCTGTCTGCTGCGGGTTGATGCCGATACCGTCGTCGGTGATGATAGCGCTGGTGGCCGGCTCGACGCGAAACTCCTCCGCCGCGAATTTCAGCACCGCCGTGAATGGTGTGGCCTCTGGTACACTAAGCCTGAGGGCAGTCAATTATCATTTGGGAAATAGTCGCCTTATTAAAGAATTTTTCTCTTCTTTTATTTCCTCTATCTTTTTACAACGTTTAAATTGGCTTTTCACGTTTTAATTGATTTTTCTCTACGAAATATCATATAATACGGCTTAAGTTTTCACTTCAAAAAAAATATAGCTTATGTTACTCTTAGAGAAGATCTATCAATCAGTGAAAAAATCTATTCAGTAGTTTTTGAGTTTATACCAAAAAATCTTCTCTTTAAAAAAAAGCTCTTTATAATAAAATAATAATAGCTTATAACCATCTACCAATGATTTTGCATTGTTTGGTCAGTCTCATACATATACATTCAATAGATATCATGCCATTGACGCACAAAGAAATAGAGTTTAAGACAAATTATAATTGTAAGAGACCATAAAATATACAGAATAAAATCTATACTAATAATAATAAAGAGAAAAGATAAACTCTGGAAATGTTTGAATGCACTAAACTTAGGAACCACTGATTGGATCTGAAAAATTATTTACCTTTGACAGCTTAATGATCATGGACGGCTATGGGTTTTATAACATGACATAATGAGCTTTAGGGAGTGGAGTAGAACAAAAAGAATGTTAAGAGAGAAGGATGTAATAGTATGGACAAGCAATATTCTGAAGTACTCTTATTTTTTAGGGCTGTGGGTAACTGTCACAGCAAGTAATTAATAAAAGACCTTTTACATATTCATATTTTACTAGATACATAATTTCATACCTGTTACATATAAAAATACATGGAGTAGTAAAAACTAATTCTCTTAATTACTTTGCAGATAAAGCTATAGGTAAGTCAAAAGCATATTGTAAGTTTTAGTCTGTTTCAAACAAAATTATTGTGACCAAGAAGTGTGTGATCCTAAGTGAATCCTTAGGATCATCATTTTTTAAAATTAATAATATGTATAAGTTATATCAATATATTATTCCAAAAATCCACATCACATTTGTTGTTCATGACCAGTTCAAGAAACTCTATTTTAAGCTCTTCATTCTTACAAATCTTCTGCAACATAGTCCTCAGTTCAGAATAAGTCAAATCTATATAAAATAACTCGGCTGATATGTTTTCTTTTAATAACTTTCCACAGTCAAGTAAAGCTTTGGATAGCAGCCTGTATAAGTTTTTATTTTCCATAAAAAAATCCACTAAATAATTTTCCTGCAACATGTATAAACATCTCCAAAAACTTTTATATTTAACATCTTTAGATTGCATTACATCTTTAAATGTATCAACAATATTGTTTGCACCAGTTCTATATTTTATATCCTTATTAAGTGAACATATAACTAATAGCTCTGTACATTCCTTATTTTTAACCAACATATCTTTAATTATTTCTTGAGAATCTTCACATTCATTTATCTTGAGGAGAAATAGTTCACTTTTTAAATTCAAAACTACATTCTTTGGAAATTCTTCAGATAGGTTGCTTAAGAGTGTATCCTTAGAAGCAGCTTCTAGAAAGAGGTCACTCAAACATGCCTCTAATTTGACTTCAGAGAACAGTTCCACAAATAATTTAAATCCCACATCCATTAAGCTGGTTTTACAAGATGAGTCAATGATTTTATTCAATATGTATTTTGGTGGGTCTTCTAGACATTTCTTTAATATAATATTTGAAACATTGTGATTGCTCAATGTTGACAGAAATTCACTAATTAGAGACCTCTGCTGTAACTTATCTAGACATTTTACAATATGTTGAGCTATTAAGAAAACTCTCTTTAACTCATTTTCTGAAGATTCAATGTTGGGCCAGTTATCTAACTGACATATGTAAAGAAAGTCGTTCATGAACTCCGTAAATTGTTCGACAACAGCCATTTTCATAGGCAGTAGTGGCCAGCATCTGTTTATCTGTTAACAAAGATATAAACCTATTGGCAGTCTCACTTATAGCTTTATTTGCATTTTCCATTACACTTGACTACTTTAATGTTATAACTCATAACGACTATGGATTATTGTATAGCAGAGTATAGTAGAATAATAACTTACACTTTGAAAGGCAATTTTGGATCCGATGTCAAGGTAATCTTGAACGTTACTTTCGACCTGAAAATTTTAAATAAATGAATTAATTATAGAAAACATAAGAAGAAAATACGAATATGAATCATCATTGAATTGTTACTTACATTTTATGGGGAGTTAAATTAAATACAATTCAAATTCGTTCTTGCAAAATAGACGAATATGACGTGACGTACACACACACGTTTTTGACAATATTGTCAGTGACATCAAAGAGAAGAGTAAACAGATTGACAGCGACATATTATAACTTTATTCCCTAAAATAATAGATAAATTGGAATTTTTAGCCATCCCATTATATGTGTATGCAACGACCAAACATTTTATCTGCTTAATTGACTAATTAATAAATATAAAGATAACAACAACTTCAGGAACAACATCTTCTATGGAAAAGAGAGAAGAGATTTCTTTCTATTTTATTCCTTCAATCACCTGAGATAGCATAAATTCAGAGTTATATTTAAAAAAATAAATGAACTGTTAGGGATCTCTATGGCTCTTTCAGAAATCCGTAAAAATCGTCAGCGGACTATTCCTGACAGTGTTTCACAATATTTTCTGACAGCTGACAACATGACAATGACACTAGCCTAATAAACATAAACAAATTCCGAATCCATAACATGGATGGATACGATCAATATGTGTAAAAATCAATAGCTTTGATACAGTTTCCTGTCTCACTTAACGAACATAACTAAAAATTAGCAATAGCAATGTTACTAAAAAGAAATATACTTGAGAATTTGACTATAATAACTTGTGGCGGTTCAGTTATTTGTATAATCCTTAACTATGTGACAAACATTTCCCCAATAACCGGAATCTGGTTTCATTTGTATTTAATTACAGTCTTCGTAATTTCTGTATTTTTTAGCTTCAAATTTATTCAGTGGTTGTTGCACCTGAACAAACCAATTAAATACGATATTGATGGTTTAGTTAAAAAACATCCATCACTTTCTTTTCTGACTGGAATTTTGCCTCGCACTGGAAGGAAAGCTCGTAAAGAATCCAAAGAATATGACACAAACGAGCTCAGCATTATATCAACGGTGTTGGAGAGGAAATTGGTATCTTCATGGTACATGATATATATTTCCCCAGAAATTGGTTTTCCCTTCGCCTGTAAACAAATGTTGGATCAAATGATTAGCAGGACGTTTCAGGTAAACATATGTTTGATTCAAAGTTATCTGACATCTATTCATATTGACATTGCAAGTGTAGTTATAGGTATTGGTCATAGTTATTTTAAATTAAGTTTTTGCTACTTACTGTAGTTACCATATCATTGTGAATAATGATGCTAAATTGCCCATTACTGGAAGTGTCCTAGTTTCTGTATGACATCCCAAAAAGTTTAGAGATGGGGTTAAAATGATTGAAGGCAGGTTACAGATTTTTATGCTGTACACTATCACAATATTGTGGATATAACATAAACAGGCCTAGTGTAGCCCTATTTTATCATTTTTCATATTTGCTATGTTTTAATTGTTTTCAAACCAAACTTAATATATTCTACATTTACTTAAATCAGCCTTGTAGCTTTACATAACTTTGAATTTATAAAAAAATATGTATGAAACTAACTGTTCTTAAAGGATTTGTAGCCACAATAATTATTTTATTGAACTATGTTATTTTAGATATGTGAAAAAATTGATACAAAAGATATTTATGTGGACATTTGTGCTGTGCTAACAAGCCATTTAAAGGAGTACAGCAAAGCTTTGAAGAGGCATGAAGAGTCACCTTCCAGCACAGTGGAATCTTTGTACAAAAAAACTCATGCAATATCCAATGACAAAAAATATGAACCTGCTGATCACTGTGTCAATTTACTCCGGATAATTTTAAAGGAACTCATTCCTTGGGAATTATGGGATACACCACAATCAGAAATCCTTGTTAGAGTATTGTCTAAAAAGTTGGACACATTCATTGATGACACTATAACTGATCCAGTGTGGTTGAATGATAAGCTTCTCACAATAATAAAAGGGAAGAAAGAGGAAGAGGAACCTGAGGCCCAACATACAGTTGCATCTAAAGAAGAATCAGAAATGATTGTACCTGAAGAAATTTATACAGAAATCAATCCAGTCTTCTCTAGTATAGAACCTAATTTTTCCCCTCTTGACATCAAGGATCCAGTTCCACTTATTCAAAGAGGAGTAGATGAAGAGGTAAAAGAAAATTTCCAAGAGAGAATGGAGAGTATAATAGAAGAGAAAGGGGTTCAAAGTACAGAGCCGATGGATATAAAGTCATCACCAATTCTGAGGCAGAGACGTGGCAGACAGGGAAGGAATGAAGTGAAGATTTATGATAGGGTTATTGAAGGTCAGTAGCATTACCTAAATCATATAATTTTAGTTTTAGTTTATCTATGACCGACTTTATGTTGTTTTAACATGTTTGGATATCCTTTAGGATTAATGGCCTGGGAAATATAAGAACCAAGGGCCATGTTATGTATAAATTTTACTAACATCCTATTTGGGTTATCAAAGATCTTTCTCACTTATCCAAATTGTTATTGTATAAATAATAGTGTAGAAGAAATGTTAGTAGTTAGTTTGAAATAATGTGTAGCATACCCTTTTATTGACATTCTGTGAATGAACTAGTAATGTGCATATTTTAGGGAGCATGAAGACCTGGGAGACAGATATGGACCTGCAGTGTATCAGCCTCGGTCAGGACTTGCTGGCCAGTCTAGACGGAGAGATAACCCTCAGCAGGTTGTGGGGACAGGACGTTGACCCTGATGGTAGCCCTAACCCACCGAGAGCCAAATCACCACAGCCTTTTTGGTTTGGTAAGTTTTATAGTGTTTAATAAATATTTTCAGAAGTTTAATTAATATGAGTATAGTGGTGCCTTCATAAACAAGTAGATTTCATTATTCAATTAAAGGTTTCCTCTTTAATTTCATGTTATATTAATTCACTTATTATCTAATTATTTATGCATTCATTCATCCCACTTATGAAATCCACAGCTGTACTGTAAACCCAATACAACATCTGATCAAATGTCCATTAAGTATTTGTCTGATGAGTGAGATGCCAGTGGCCTAAACCTACTCCTCTTATCCTTCCTATCCATTTCTAATAAGGAAAGAATGGGAAGGGAGTAGGATTTGACTGATTAGGGAGAAATAGAAATAGGAAATATAATTTTTTCTGTTTATGAATGGAACAAGTCAAACTAGAAAACATCATAACCTCACAGTGTGAATTGCTGATATTTATACTTTTGCTTTCTGGATGCCTAATCCCTTCCCTTTTGTACTCCGCATACTTGAGTATCATTAAATATCTATATACATACAGGCGAAGAAGACGCCATAGAGCTAGAATGCGGTGACACCAGCCCTCAAAAGCCGAGTCAGCCCAGCCCAGTGAAGAAAGAGAACAGTCCTAAGCCGGCAGAGCTTCTCAAGGATATCCAGACCACTGTTTATCACGCCAAGACGAAGATAGGCGACCTACAGGTCCCATACACAAACCTAGATGTGTCCCGCAAGCATTCCAGTGTATGTCTCTTCTGCATGGACTATCTGCTTTAAATGCTTTTAATATTCACTCGAACCATTCCCGAATGATAGTTTAAGGCATGGAGTTGTTTACTGCATTATTTATTTATTAACTTTATGTACAAACATGATAACATACAATGCCATACAAAAAAATCAACTCAAAACACTTATTATTTACACATAAAAAAGCCATGACCTTAGAATGTAGCAGGTATGTCATTAGTGGGGAAAAGTGAAGACTCTAAAACATCCTAATTGGGACGTCTTTTCTTTAGTTCATGTCAGGCGTTTACATTTACGTTTATGTGACCAACAGTAATCTGTCCTCTTTCTTCTTGTTGTTTTAATTACGTTTCACTTGACATGTGTGCTTTGGAACACTTTTGACCGGTGATTTTTTATGCGTACAACATATCACGTACGCGTATCATTGGATATGGAAGACATAACACGGAACCATGACATATTTAATATGTTTATTCCTATAGAAAACAGTAGTAGAGCTCGCAACAACAAAATCTGTTGCATGAATGGGCCGACTCGACCGGTAAACTACCATAACCTCGCAGAAAACAGGCATGAAGTAGAATTCTGCGTTACGTCCGATGAGTAAGGTGCCGGAGGCCCAAATCTAGTCCGCCTTCCCCTTCCCAATTTTTCTAATAAGGAAAAGATGGTTAAGGGAAGAGGTAAGGAAAAGGAAATATCCTCCTCTGTCCATTAAAGGTAGGCAACGCATCTGCAACTCATTAGGTTGTTGCAGATGCCTGTAGGTAGGTGACCCGCTTGATCGTTTGCCACCTTCTGCCATACAAACACGTGAAATCAGATCACTTATTGGAATATTAATTTTGAAACTTTGTGGGATTAATTTTGTCATATTAACATTTCTATTTGTACGTACCATAGACACACATCTTTCATTTCTATCTTACTCTAATGCAGATAATTATTTTTACTATTACATATTTTTTTATTATTTTAAAATAACATTCTATACACTTGACTACCGTTAAGTTTATATTAAGTGGAAAAATATCGAAAGAGACTGAAACTCCAGACATTACTTTAATGGTAGCATATGTGATTATTGGAGTAATAACCTACAATATTATGTCATCTTCCTGAGTAGTAAAAAATATTTACGATTACGGTGATGAAAACTTTTGTATGTTTTTTATGTCA
Source organism: Papilio glaucus (assembly GCA_000931545.1). Taxonomy (NCBI): domain Eukaryota; kingdom Metazoa; phylum Arthropoda; class Insecta; order Lepidoptera; family Papilionidae; genus Papilio; species Papilio glaucus. The sequence goes on from JWHW01001407.1 coordinate 51,590, forward strand.
CATAGCTTCATGAATGAATCAATATTGCATGGCTTTCATAGCATGTTGTATGTTTCTATCTATATACTTTCTGTTTCTAAATACAATAGCGTTAAAAGTTACTTAGTTAATAATATGTACGAATCTTAATTTCGTTTGACAAATGAGATCCCGCAGGACCATTGAATTAAATTTCTTGTTTAAGGGAGAGCCGCTTAGCGGATTGGGCCAGTGTCGAGTGTTTAACCCTTCGTATTACCGTTGTATTCCTTACCTACTTCCCTTTTCTTTTCCACTCAATAACAACGCAACTCAATCGTAACTTTTCGGTTTTTGATTGATGCAGATATCTGTGGGTAGAGCTAGAAGGTATTTTCCCGCCTTCTACCATAAATAAAAAACTATTCTTTTATTTGCACTAATTTAATATATCAATAAAGACCAATTTAATATAGCCATGTAACAAATTTAAAAT
>JWHW01001407.1:88542-105961 GCA_000931545.1 Papilio glaucus
ATTGTGTTGCTTAATGCGAGACATAGGTAGAAGTGATGTTAGGCAACCATCTTACCTATTATTTAACAATAATGTACCGGCATCGACTATGTTTGCTAACATTCCAAAAGATGCTTTTGTTAGCGTTTCTGTCGACAGCAGTCCGATAACTGACGATCGAAGACGGCTCAATTTTTCCTCGGTCACCCAACCTGGTACTTGTGGATGGCTCGGTCCATTTAATATTTTATCTAAATCAGATTCAATTCTAGACACATCTATATTAACAGCTGTGTAATTCACGTCTGGCGATATTTTCAAATTGTTGTCAAACAGCTGAAATAATCATAATGTCTAATTAAGATATATAAATAGAAATAGGTTTAGAAGATTTATTATGAAATATAAAAAATATGGTCGCCACGTAATTGTCCAAAATCCATTATGTGATGATTTCGAATACAGATTGCATAACACACATGCCCGGTAATTAACGGTAATAAGAATTGTATTCCCACCTGGGACGCAAAGCGTAGAGGCATCAATTCTTTGACCAGCTCTGTCGTGTCCTGCATGCAGAACTGTTGCTTGAACGTCGACAAGGCACCCATTTCGTCGGGTATGTACTCAGACAGCGTTACGTTCGACTTGCAGAAGTCTTGCTTGCTTTTCGCATTGATGTCTCGAATCAGACGCACCCACTAAAATATGTCAACTTATGTTCATTTAGTACATTTATTATGGGGTTGTGAAAATTTTGACTCCATCCAAAAAATGTATATTTGATATAAAAGAAAATAAATAGATCCCAACTAGACGGGCTTCCCACATCAGGGAGACCAGGCAGCCGAGGTTTAAGGGGAAAGGGAAGGAAACCAGCGGACAATTCGGGCGGCGTCAAGAAGCTCCACCATATTGTTATTTCTATATTTATTAATAATTAATATAGGAGTATATAATATATAATCTAATAAAAAGTCTAGTATATAGATAAAACAACACAAGTAGATCAACCGATGATCTAGTCAAGGATGCGGGAGTCCACTGGATGACGGCGACAGGGCAGGCATTAATGTGGGAGTGAACTGTATGCGCATTGCTAAAGGTGGCGCTATACCTAACTAACGATTGTCTTTTGTTACTCGACCGCTTGATGAGCTGTGATGGTCAGTGGCGCCTCTCTGTTGCTTCTCGGAAATAAACAAGTTAACACATCTGCGCGTATTATTTCAATGGACATATCAGGGAGGCCTACGGCCTGTGGACGAATATTGGCTGAAAAAACAAGCGAACGAAGGAGTTTGTGGGTGAGAATATAAATAATTGATAATTTTATCAAGAGAACTCTTGGTAGGACTGTTCGCAGAGTAAAAGTTCCTGTGCAATAAAGAATTTTAATACAGTATCTTTAAATAGTATAGGTTTATTTTATAATTATTAACTCTAAGTTATATTTAGACTTACACGTATTTTATCTAGATTGTTTAAAATATCTTCTGTGATGTCAAAGATTTTTTCAACGTTATTCAAGAAACTGGTCGCAAAAGGTCCATTGTACAGCTCCCTTAGTTCTTTCCACCAGTCGCCGCCGGACAGGAAAGTGACGATGACCTCATGATGCTGGATGTTGTTGTGTAGATATTTGAGATACACCGGTACACCGAGATCGTAGGCATGCTTGGTAGATAACTTCAATGATTTTATTATTTCTTTTCTGTAAAAGTAATAAGTTTATGGTTTGTTCTATGCACGAGAAAGTTTTTTTTAATTAAAAAACAGGAATTTTCATTTAAATAATCTGAAGTTGTCGCTCTTTAAATATGTATGCGAAGGTTAACATCATACATTCTACAATATTATGTTTGATTTTTTTGGAATTTATTTATGAATTGTAAGATATTTTAGCGAATTTGATTAACTAAATTTAACATAAGAGATTCATGACGATGTTTCGATGAGCTAGATGTGATATATTATAAGTCAAGTGTAAGACACCGCCTAGACTTTACCTGGATTGTAGGAACTGGGAAATATCAGTAACGTTGTCTGCGTCTTTCTGAAGTACATTGACAAGATGCACTAAGCTCAGTCTTGCGTTTTCTAAATCACGTTCTATATCGACGAAAGAAAATAGTACATCGTAATTCATTTGACATAACTGTGCTTTTACTTTATTATTTTCATTTAATATATCTTTGGTTGTATCATTGTTTTTTAAACGATTGCATGTTACATCGAAAGCTTTGGTAATATTACGTTCCTGACTTTGCCACAAATTATTTGTAATTGCATCAAAAAATACAGCTATGCCGTCTGTTGGTCTTCTTTTGAATATTATTTTTAATGCTTGTACATCACCTATTACTTTCTGTTTGTCTTCTTGTTCAGGAACTTCACCATTTACACTTGCGTTTTCTATTTTATGTAATACTTTATTAATTATTGTAACTATTCTAGTTAAATATACTGTAGATATAACTAACTTCTTGTTAGCTTCATTATACATTATATATGAGGGATTGGATTCATTGATTTTATAATTTAGCATTATATCAACAGATTTCGTTAGTCTTTCTCTCATTGTGTCTATGTTAATATTTTCTTTAATTGCACTTTTATTCTGAGCTAGTTTGTTTATGTAGTTTGATAGATCGTTGGCGTTATCGAAGGCGTTTACAAAGGTGCTGTTCAAAGCGTCCACCGGCGATGTAAAGAAATAGTATTGCTGTAAACAAGAACATTTTATATTATTTTTATTTGATTAGGTACAAGTGATCCGCCCCAGCTTCGCTCGGGTTGCACTAATTATGTTGGTAAGATCGCTACATAACTTTACAGGATCATCTGTGCCGATCTGAATATTTTCTGAATATAATTAGACAGTAATAACCAGTCCCGTCGTTCTATAGAGGACACACATACACACATTCACACATCGCCTTTTATATCTAAAGATAGATTTTTTTATAATTTTATAATATTTCGGGACATTATTCGCACACATATACTACTGTTCTTTTGTAGATACATACTTAAAAATATAATTACTCTCAGACTCAGGACAAACAGAAATATTCATGAACACACAAGCAATGTCTGTCCTGGGTGGGTATCGAACCCACGACCTGCGGTGTGAAAAGCAAGTATCTTACTAACCATGCCAACTGGCCCGTCAAGATTGGCATCTACGTGGATTTCTGGTAAAAAACAATCATACATGTCGCAACGGTCGATCCCCGCTTAATATTTGCCCTAAAATAAACTATCAGAAATTATAATCAGTTTAAAGCGCTTACAGGTTTGGCCACTACATTCACAATTGCGTTATCTCCACGAGGTAGAGATATCCAATAGAGAAATGAAGGGCACACAAAGGGCTGCACTTTGGCGATGACGTCATGGTCTATCGGACTGCCCGGCGCTGGAACGAGACTCTTTACCACGCCCTCGCAGTCCCAGAAGTCACTTTGTGTTGCTCTACGAATCTGAAATACATATAAGTTTTTACCATATTAGAGATTTTTTTATTGTGGTAGTGCCCGCAACAACAACATCTGTTGCACGAATGGCCAGCTCGACCGGTGAAATACCACGATCCTCACAGAAAACAGGCGTGAAGTAGAAGAATTCTACGTTTCGCCTCATAAGTGAGGTGCCGGAGGCCTAATTGCTTGTTAATTTACAAGCAAGATACAAGATACAAGCAAGATATAAGATACAAGCAAGATACAAGATACAATGAAGATACAAGGTACAGTCAAGATACGAGATACAATCAAGATATAAGCAAGATTCAGAAACAAAGAAATGTACGGCAGTTTAACAGCAGAAAGCGATTATATTTATCTTATATTAGTACTTTGAAACCCTAAGCGATTATTATTTTTTTGTTTCTGTCACCGGTAATAGCTGTTTAATAATACAGTGATCTTTTCTTTCTACAAATTGTGTGCTGTTGTGCTCTTTTCTCACTCTTAATATTACGTTGATTTTTGTTTGTTTCCATTTTTAATTTTAATTACTTTGTTAGATTTATTTATTTATTTATAGTTCGGAGAATGGGAAGCTATGTTATCACCTGATTCATGAAGCCGTAGTCCACGAATGAATTAGCCAGTACCCCGATAAAGTCTGGCAGTTTATCATAGAATAAATACAGACTCGTCTTTCTCGTGAAACCCATCAGTTGAATTAAAGTGGCATCAGGTTCTGAAAAAAAAGAAAAAAATATTGACAAAAATGTTACTTTTGTATTTGAATAAATTTGAAATTTGACAGTTAATCCCTTCTGGTAATTATATACTGAATTGCCACTCATCAGCATGATTTAGAGAATGTTGTTGTAATCATGATTTGTCTAAGATTATATCAGAAATTTTTTGTTAATATTATGACCAGGTTCCTTCTAAATGCTAAAATGGTAATAAAGTTAACAGACTAGACACAGAAATCAAACAACTACACGAATAAAATAAAACATTTCTTACCATTAATTTCTCTAAAATAGGATAACAGATCATCCGCAACATTGCTGATGGTGAGTGATAGGAACTTCAGTATGTTCAGCCAGGTCGCACGACTAACTTCGTGGCAGTCGTCGAGAGAGTCACTGTGGCAGCTCACGAACTTCCTCCACAAGCTGATCAGCGGCAGCCCACTCTTAACTGGTACCCGGATTGAATTCAGCACTGTATCCATTTTGATAAACAGATTCCTGTGGATTTTATTTTTCCCATTTATTTCTTTATTTTTAAGAAAAAAAAAATCAAGATTTCCGAGTAACTTATTAACATTTCCAAGTAACACGATAACATTTCCACGTAACAGGTTAACATTTCCAAGTAACACGTTAACATTTCCCAGTAACAGGTTAACATTTCCAAGTAACACGTTAACATTTCCCAGTAACAGGTTAACATTTCCAAGTAACACGTTAACATTTCCCAATAACAGGTTAACATTTCCAAGTAACACGTTAACATTTCCCAGTAACAGGTTAACATTTCCAAGTAACACGTTAACATTTCCCAGTAACAGGTTAACATTTCCATGTTATACGTTAACATTTCCAAGTAACACATTAATTTTTAAGACAACATATATTTAATATTATCTAACACAAACCAAATGTACAAATTATTATGTGTCCATATATATAAAGTGCGTCATGTATTTAATTTATTTATAACATAGCATACATTTAATGTTAACTAATGTATACTAACGTTAACTATAGTCAATTGTGTATTACAAATAGATTAAAGGAAACCTTTAGGTATCAAAGGGAATTGTAGTTACGCAATACTTCATTTATACAAAAAAAATACCTTAAAATAGGTACAGTTTCAGTATTATTGAATCCATCAACAGCATGTCGCCAGGCAGTCATGAAAGTGTAGCGATCGGTAGGCTCGTCCAGTGCATCCAACAAGATATCTTTCACTATATACAGGTCTTCTATGAATGAATCAAACGCCCCCGAAAACCGGAGAAAAACGTGCGATCCAAATTCTTTGGCATTGACATTTGGCTTCTGAAATGATCAAAGAAATATAAGAAGAGGATGTGACGAGTTCCAGACATATGTCCCTCGCCTAGGTTGTTTATAATATCCATTATTAGATAGGTTATAATACTAAATACCATTTGAAGAAAGAGCCTTTTGGCTAGATACAGAAATGATTTCAAAAATTCCTTAACTAATAGACAGCTAATGTTTTAGCGAGTTACATAGGATATATTTTTTATTTGACTATCCCGGGTGAAGACGGGGCGTGCTGCTAGTTCATAAATAGGGGCTTACCTATTACTTACATTGTTAAAAATATTTTTAGACTTCAAATATAAATTCAATTCTTCCCTTGTACTTTGTGACATGCACAGCAGGTTTTCTACAGCTCTTACAGCGTCCTTGGACGAGTTGCTTAGCTCTAGTATATCGCTTAAGCTTGTTGTAGAGCACGGCCAAGATCTGTTCGCGTTCATTATCTCTATTATTGGCTCTATCTGGAAATTTACTAATAGTAGTTATGACACTTTCAAAATTGTAATAGTTAACTGTTATAATACTACACTATCATTACACGCTAAAATACTCGTCATTTCAGCCGATATTCGTCCTCTGCTCCCCACATTAGCCTCCCTCATTGATTGCCATAAATCATTGTCCTATATTCGCCCTCATTTCATTGGCTCCCGCAATTAGATCTTCCATCCATCTTCAATTTGAAACGAGTCAAATCACCTACGTCAAAATACGAAATACCACATGGTAAAGTATTGTGAAGTATATTTCGGAAAATATTTTTATTACCAAATACATAAAAAAACATTTTACATCACTCACCTTAGTGCCGTCTTTGACTACCAGATCAACGACATCGTGCAACAATTGAGGCAAATGCGGTATGATCTTCTTTAAGTTGGTGACGATGTCTGATGGTAAAGGTGATGAGATTGTTTCATTCTTTAATATCGCTGAAAGTGCAGACTACAGATTAAGACTAGCTGAGAAATAAAACAATTCAAGTGTATTTTATGACAAACGAGCAAGCGTGATATGTGACCTAGTGTTACAGCTAGCCTCCACTCTTAGGCATCCGCAACAAGCAAATGAGTTGCAGATGCATTGCCTGCCTATACAGGAATAAAAACATTTTGTTTGCTTACATCCCAAGTATCTGTTGAGTGATTAGGATATTTACCTTCAACTAACTTCACGATATCATCTGTAAGTAAGAGCGGGTCGGTCACCAAGCCGAGGTAGTTCTTCAATTGATGCCACGCATCACTCTTAATGTTGAAAATGTCACGGTCCACGAGATCTAATATTTCAAACGCTACTTTTATACTGAAAATAAAAGTTGGCAAATGTTATTGTGCGTTATGTATAATTGAACGACAAAGAGGAAGATCCATTATACACAAAATGGATATAGATAATTTTATTAGACAAGACCGAACGGCTCCGTCTAAGCAAATCGGCATCTTTTGCACTGGTACAAATTTTAAACATTGTTCAAAAAATTGAGACTCGTAGTTAAAAGGTCTTTTATACCTCAAGTGTTAAACAGTAAGTCCGTACGTTTAGCTGATAAAATATTACTGCTTTTTTACTGAACTCGAAGGGATTCGGGATTGACTGACTAATATCTTAGAAATTGAATTGTATTTGTATGACTGGTGCATTGCCTAAGGATAAACGTTATGATTTTTACCTTAAACGAAGACCCCTGCTCCAATTACGAGAACTGAACCAGTATGTCTTGACCTCTTCCATCATTGTCGCGACATCTCGACGCATCTCGTCGTCCATACCGTAGCTTTTATATTGAAGTAAATAGGGATAAAATTGATCCATTTTTGTGTATAGATTCTTTAGTCCTTTTATCAGTTTCGTCCATTGGATACCGTCCGGCTTTTGGTCTCCCGCCAGGATAAATGTGATCTAGAATATAATATAATTATAAAATATATTTAAAAAAAATTGTTGGATGCATGCACCCTAGGCGACAATTTCATAATACTATAAAAGTCCTGGTACGAATAGCGCCGTAAAATTCCTACGTCCAAAGGGACAGACTCGACACTATATTGTTTTTTAAGATCCTAGGTTTCCATTAAGTGAAGAAAATTGTCAAGTGATTGTGTTTGTAAGAATTTCTTTCAAAAATGTAAACGAAATAATAGTGGTAGAGTTCGTAGCATCGGCAACAAGCAGCCCCGGCGGGGATGTTACTCGACATCGCAGACAACAAGGCGCGAAGCAAAGGTATATTTCTGTGTTTCGTCTTATGAGTGAAGGTAAAAGTGGGCTCTGTCCTCTAAATGAAAACTAACATAAAGTACGCGGTTAAAATACAAATTTGCTAATTCTTTTTATCAATTTCTCTATTATTGAACTTGATACTAACAGCTTTGCCCAGATGTGAATCTCGTTTCAACACATTTTCAAACACCTGGCTGATATTGCATAGAGTAGTGATGACCCCCTCCTTGTCCACATCTGAAGGAAATTCTAAATACTCTGAAGCGATTTCAACACCTCTACACACTGCGTCTTGACTGAATGTTGATAGTAACTTATATATCTGAAACAGAACGTAATCTTAAAGTCACTGGTTTGGGAAACGGAAAATATTGTTGTGCATACATTTCTGGGAAGGCTCCATGGAATTATTATAATACTATAGTCACTATTCCTAATCTACTATCGGCTAATTCCTTAGTAGTCAGACACTCCCTGTTTCAGTCGACAAACATTTACTGTTGGATGTAGATTCCCAATTATCGGTCAACAGCCATTTTTCAATCGACTTCCGCAACCTTGATCAGATCGTCAGTCCATCTTGTTGGAGGCCTACCTACGCTGCGTCGACCTGTATTTGGCCGCCTTCCCAGGAACTTATGGGCCCCATCCGACATCCATCCTACGAACGATGTGTCCGCCATTGCCCCTTTGTTTAGATATATGTAGTAGTATCACTCCTCCCGTACAATAATGTTTAGTATTTATTTAAACTCTTTTTTACTAGGCAAAGTTCCTTAGTAGGGTTGTTAATTAGCCTTAGCTTTTTTCATACCTTATTTTCATCAAGAGCGGAAGTCAATATGGTTGCAAGTATTGATGGGTATAAGGCTTTCGCTGTCTCTGCTACTTGTTGAGGTGTTTCATCTATATCTTTGTTCAATGCTTCTACTGTCAATGTTGCATCTATTAAAAAAGATGATATTTTGAATTCTAAAACAGGATTTTGCTTGACCACCGCTCTTGCTAGCGCTCCGTGTACTGTTACTCTGAAACAGTTAAAAATATTTTTGAATTGATGAAATCTGAGTTACCCTATTTTTTTAATTCATCTCTAGATAAGCTAGTTTCCATGATTTTCAATTTAAATAATTTTAGTTTAAAAGTGACAGAGCCCACAACATCTTTTGCACCAATAGGCTGGCTCGTCCGGTGAAATACTTTTACCTCACAACAGCTTGCCTATAAGTAGCTATCTTAATATCAGGTGAAACGCTTGCTCGTTTGCCACCTTCTTTTATAAAAAATATGGATCATTATTATAGGTTTTTCTTACTTGTTACTAAAACAGATATCGGAATATAAAAATAATCAATTTTTTAAGTAACTCCGGTTGTGTTTTGCTCTTGCAAAGAGTTATTGTTACATTATTTGTGTGATTTAAACCAATTGGCGAATTGAGTCAGATCACTAGGGCACATAACACCTAAATTATATTTTAATTACAACTTCGTGTATATAGCAGTTTCTTACAATATGTGATTTCCCACGTGTTTCTTATCTCGAAATATTTTCATGAAGTCAGAATTCCCTTTAACAAAAACATTAGTCCAATCAATATGTTTTGGTTGCTCATCGCCCAAATTAGTAAGAGTTCGACTAAAGTTCCTGAGGACATCGAAGTCATGATCTAAACTATAAAGTTGGGAGTTTGTATCTTTTCCTAAAGTCTCCTGGATGAAAAGTGACGCCATCGTGTTGATCTGGAATGAAGGTAAATAAAATTAAAATAGAAAGTTACAAATGAGTGGTTTAGTTTGCGTGTGAGGAAAGAAATGGGCTTCTTAATAATGTATACGTATATAAGATGGCAACAATTCTTTTGTTGATTTATACTACAGTCTGGTTTTGCTCGATCTTGGATGAGAAATCTATACAGAAGTATTTCTATTTATCGTATAGCAGAATTCCAATCCAGCATTAAATTCCGATAAAAACAATCTGTTGAACGGAAATCGAAAATATCTCTGAGAGAAATCATGATTTTGGCCTGTATATTTAAAAAATGTCTCAATTATTAATATTGTATTATGTATCGCGATTATTAATAAATAAGAAATTAAGATGATTGAAAAGACAAATTTACGTTTCGAAAGTAAGTGGCGAACGAAGGCGAACTTATATCGACCGGATTGGTGACATACTAAAGAAAGGCTGTACCTGTACCTGTAACGGACGAGTGAGTATGAGATGTATGGATGTAGAGGAAGCCAGTGAAATATGCCAGGACCGTTATCTCTGCCTACACTTCTGGGTTAAGGGTGTGGGTATTTATCTGTTTTATCATTTTAATATTAGTACTTACACTGCTCCTGACATCGAGAATTCCCAAAGAGCGTATCATATCTTTCAAATAGTCCTTCAGTTCGTCGGTACACAGCTGGTTATGTAACTTGCCTACTTCGGCTACTTCTATGTCGAAAAACTTCTGCAGCTTTCTTTTATCACAGAATATTTCTCCGGGTGAGTCCAATTTTGAGGTTAAAATCTAGAAAAATAAAAAATAATGTTAGACTACTTTACGAAGTGATTGTATGATTTTTGTTTTATGAATCCTTCAACAGTAAGACATGAAAATAATTTCTGAAGACAACATTAAAATGTATTTAGAAATGTGCTGCCTAGCTGTTAAGACATGAATTAGTTGAGGTTTAAATAAATCACAATATCGAACCTGAGCTCTATCCGGATCAGACAAAGCTTCTAAGCTCTTTTCGAACGTCTCTATTGGTAGTGACAGCACCGTCTCGATTCCTCGTGGGTGCCTCAGGGAGACGTTGTACATCAGTTCTTCTAAGTGAACGTTTATATGAATCACTTTTTCCGCCTCCTCTATCAGTTTCGTGAGTAGAGTGGAATAGAATAACACATCATGTTTAGTTTTATTCGGCAGCCATTTGTACACGAAATTTGTAATCTGAGACAATCTGTAAAGTTGAAAATGTGTAATTTTGTTAAAATGCAATTCATAATTTCCCTGCCCTGTTTCTACTGTCTGCAGGGTTGGATGTTATCAGTCACTCCCTTCTTAATCATGTCACCTTTCACGAATAGAGAGAGAGGGAGAGAGAGAGAGAATATAAGTGGCCAAATTTTAGACGCGATTTAAAGAATAATCCTTTTTAAATCTATATCTTCCTATACCTCTTATTGATACAAGTTGTAAGGTTTTTTTATACTGTATTAATTATATATATATACTAGTAATTGGATGTGATGTGATATAATATTTGCACTATAAAATTTAATTTTGTTAGTACTTACATATTGAAAGCGTCTATGGAAGTGCCGTTATCTGCAAAATCGTCGAAGACTTCAATAGCATTGGAAAATATATTGGATACGCCTTCCACTGTTGATTTTAAATTAACCTTTTCGCTTTTATTCGATGGAATGTCATTTGTTTCAATTGCAGATGTCATCCTTTGCTTTTCTAAGAATTTATTTAAATACTTTATTACAACTGCAGTAGATTCAGCAAAGTCTCTGAAAGTTTTATATGACTGCGTGTTGCCGAAATTCGGTTCAAAGTAATCAAGTATGTTTGAAATCCTGAAAATTTAAAGATTTCATTGATCTATATCAAGATTCAAGAGAGAATACTAAAAGATGAGAAGTAAGTACGACTAAACAGCTTCCATCGATAACAGGGTTATGTATATATAAGTGATCACCGACGCCCATCAATATCCACAACACCAGAAGAACTGCAGACGCGTTGCTGTCTTTTAAGGAAGGAGTATGCTCGCTTCTTGAAGCACTCTAAGTCGTATTGGTTCGGAAATACCGCTGCTGGTATCGGCCCTCAATACGGTTGTGCGAGGTAGGACGTTTCGCGAAAACTGCACTGTAGTGTAACCAGCCAACCATCAAGATAGTATTGGTAAAATATTAACAAGTCTACTGTGTGCCACGCAACTATGAGTCAAATTTTGAATGAAACAAAGATGAAATCTGAAACGATACTAACACATCTAGTTGAATATAAGTGTAGTCAGGTTTCTCGGCCTGCACTATCTCTGTTATCTCGATCGGTAGGAAGCTCTGCACAGACATCATGCGTAGCGCCGCACCCACCATCTTGCCCAGGTCCGTTAACCTGTCGTCTCTGGACAACTTGTAGTACATGTTGCCTAACTGTTGGTGTAGTAGTCAAATTAAAAAACAATAATTTTAAATTAAAAAAATAGCTATATTTGTTTAGCTAAACCGCTACCTGTGATCTGACGGACGGGGGTATAATTTCAGGCTGGCTTGTAACAAAAAGTATAATGTCAAAAATAATGCTCGCCTTATTAACCCCGGAAATTGCTAATGCGCATGGCGCCATTTGGGTTACGTAATTTCGTGACTTTGAACCCTCAACGCCGTTAGCTAAACTATCTTGTTTGTTGCGATTGTTGTCATCTTTGTTTTAAAATTAGTCGGAAAATAATTCTTAGTTAACATAGTTAACCTGCATACCAAAGCAGTATACATTCTTCATCACAGCATGGTAATCAACAAACGATAATAAAATGACACTTACCAGTTTCACTAACAGACTTTTCAGAAGAAAACATAATATTTGAAAATAAATTCATATTTGATTTTATTTTCAAATATTTATACAATTATTATAAACTTAACATATCTTATTGACACTAATTATTCCTTGATTATATTAATAAATTAGACTCTATTAGAATTATTTGATTTGATATACTTTTTAGTCCCGGATGACGTCACGGAGATGTAAATTTGACAAGTTCTTAGCGCATTATTACCTTACGAAGCTAATACGCGATGCAACGCGACTTAACGTGACCGATACATTATGAGTTGACAGATTATGGCGGCAACGTAGGCTACAAACACGTACAACGACTACTTGATATTTTAGTAGCATTGCCTCGTTTGTCGCTTACGTAGAAAAAGGGGTTAAAGTGCCCTTTTCTATCTCTATTTCAGATAACTAACGTGAAACCTTTGTTAATAAGTGACTTAAAATAATCATAGACAATAGGTTATAATAGAAACTTTCTTCAATTTTCTTCTCCTTTATAGAGCTCTGTAAAAGTTAATTTCGAATTGGTAGAATGTTTATTGTGGAAAATTATCAATTGAGCGTTTAAATTCTATGAACAGTAAACTTATGTGGTTTTATTCATCATACGGTACTAGTACGTGTTTAAAACGAAATTCTTACTTACCATTTGTAAATATTTGCCTAAATCCATTTCTAACAACAAGTCCATGATAAGCTTTTGCATGTCCGAGGATGAAAGCGCGCACACCTTCCGCACAAACTTCTCCATCTCCTTGTTATTATCCATTTTTATTGTTTTTGTCATTGAATCAACGTCACACATATCAATATGTCCTTGTAGTATCTGTAATTGTAAACTTAGGTATCAATAAAGGTCTAACAGGATTAGTATCATGTTTTATTAGTTGTAGTATTTTGTGCTGCCTGCATTCCAATTCTGCTAATTCAGTTGTGTCGCAACGGTCTCTCAATGGTTTCACAATTGTTGATTTGGCGTTTGACTAATCGATAATTTTATATTTCCGCCATTTCACACCATTATAATATAAGTGTGACACCAGTGCGTACGATACCAAAAAACCAGCAGAATTGAGCACCTAGCATACTGTGAGATCGTGGTGCTTGGACGGTCCAGCCAGGCTATTCATATAATAGCTCCTTGCCCTACCACTACACAAGTAAAATAATATATGTATACTTACTCCTTCAAAGCTTAAGTTCGAATCCATCAAGCTGTTAGCGAGAGGTTCATCTATTTCCATTTGTTTCTTCAAATATCGCTTAACTCTGTCGGGATTCCGGAACAGTTCTTTTACACGCAGACCATGTTCTGAAATTAAGAAAACCAGCTTTTACGTCAATGGTGGTAGACTATTTTGTTATTATATCTATCCAAGTGTCATTAGAAGTCTACTATAGCGAAGTTCAGGTTTCCTGCATTCACTATAGTACTGCTTTTCACTCGCTGCATACAGGGTCGTAAAACGTGGGTTTGCTGCAGAGATTTTTTATAATATGTAATATTCCTGTAACAGAATTATCGGAAATATGAAAACTATCAATAAACTTGCTACTCACTCGCTATAGCGACAAAGTCCGCCACATCAGCGACCTCAGACAGGGTCGCCAGCAGTTTGAGGGCGTCCGGCACAGTCGACGCGGTGCCCAGCAGCGAGGAGTTGGAGAACAGGGGGGAGAACTGCTGCTTTATTTGTGTCAACCTGTCCAAACCAAGACAAGCATTACCAATAAATAAATTTACTTATATTTCATTTATTATAATTACTTAGTATTGACTCACGCTTAGATTGTTATTTATTTATAACATAAAAATATAACTTACTTAATAAGGTAATGTCGAGGAGTAAAGGGTTAAGTTATCGAGCTGGTGACTTATAGGCATACTGCCTGTGCTATAGATCGCTAGCCCCCACCGTACACGTGTGTGTGGCTGTTCGTTTGTGTGAGTGCATTTGTTAAATTGTTAGGAACATTTTACTTAATCTTGACCTACTTACTTTGATTTGGAATACGAGGGTATCTCTTCGAATTCGTCCATTGGCGAGCACTCATTGTTGACGCTGCAGATGAATGACTGTAGAAATGTCATAACTCCAGCACTGGGCAGCGCACGGGCTGGGAATTGACCTGGACACCATTTACATTGTCAAATTAAAAAAATGTAAAGGTAAATTAACTGAGTGAGTTAACATAGGTCCAGTTATCGTCAAAGGACTATCTAAGTACTAAGCAAAAGGTTCAAAATATTATAAAAAGCACCTACAACTAAACTAAAACTGTTAAAATTTTTGGTATTGAATACGCGATGTTGGTATATGACGTGGTATTGACTCGACGGATTATTTAAGTTAGACCTGCGTACTAACTCAAATAATTAGGCTTACTTAATGCACGCCTGTAACATGTTAAAAATATGTATAAAGCTACAACGGTGAGCTGTGTGATGCCCTAAAAAGGAATAGATTTTCCTCCGTCTACCACAAAAAGTATGTTGTGTGTTCGTCAATGATTTACCTAATAATAGTTAGACCAACTAAAACAGGAGTTTTCTGATGTCAATTGTAACCTTCAATCATTGTTTATTAATTGAGTTTATTAACAAATATAATATTTTTAACAAGAAATACTTACACGTTGGGAAGTCTTGATTGTTCACGTTTATCCTAACAATGTACAAACTGAATATCACCGCCGTTCCCCAGACAATGCCAGCTAGTGTTATCTGGAAAGTAAAACTATTGATTTGAAAACCACTGCTATTGGAAAGTAAAAAATATTCCCTTGGTTTTTGCGGAAGTAAGCAACGTAAATAAATATATGCTCACGCCTGTAACCCTGAGAGGTAGGCAGAGATTATGGATTTACATTTGGCGAATCCTGGTACACCTGTCTCGCTTGTACTACATCCATATATCTACGCATACAAGCTCGTTGGTTACGGGTACTCCTTATATCGCCCTTATTTATTATGTTACTAATCTGATCGATATAAGTTCTCATTAGCCGTCCCCTACCAACGCTGCTACTTTTGCAACATGAATTTGTTTCGTTACTCTCATTTCATTCATTCTTTCAACATGTCCGAACCACCGAAGCAACCTTTCCTATCATTAAACCCACCCTGATTAAAATATTGAACTGACCGGATTTCTTTTCCTAATGAGGTAATCCTTCCACAGCAGCAGCCGAAGTTGCCGGCTCGCCGCCATCTTGCAACAGCTATAGTTAGTGCCACCATGACTGTGAACAACAAACACTTCTTCACATTGCGTTCGCATTTAACTACATAATAAATAAGACATTATTATACGGTACATACTAATAGCTATATTAAAACATAGATATCCAATTCTCTTTCGAATCAAGCGATTTTCTTTTTTCTTTTTGTGGGCACGGCAAAGGATTGAAACTATTTTTCGGCGTTGCATTACCGTCCAATTATAACGCGCCTTTCAGAGAAGAGTCTTAACAAATCTTTCGATTACATTGCTACTAAACAGTTAAATAGCTAGGTTTTTATCATTATAATAATAGAATTCTGTGCAGACCCGCGTTTGCGTATATAACTGGACCCTTGGAAATGACCTGGTGCGCTCCGTAACCCAAAAGGCAGTTAAGTTTGCACATTTTCATTTTCTTTGTACATTTTATTGATAGAATCTCGTAGAATGATAAAATATCGATTACGAGGGTCATACTAAAAAATCTACAATCCAGAGAACCGCGATGCAAGTTTTGTTCTGCACGCTCTTCGTGCTAGAATTTCTAACATTTAATGTTCTTGACAAACGACAAGTAACGCTCCAGGCTTCAGGTATGTTTGGTTAATGTTATGTTTCGCAACCGAAACGTTAGTAACAGTATTAATTGGACAATGGCTACAGTTCGTAACAAAGTGTGGAATAATATTATGACACGACCCAAATGTTGTCACAAGTAGACGTGCGCGGTTTATCAAAGTTTACTAAAGTAATACAAATTGTTAGTACAACATAAAGTAATATCTAAAGTTCAGGGTTCAATGATCAATAAGGAAAATGTACCAAAAACACTTAAGTGATTCTTAAGATTGATGTACGGAGGCTTAAACTGACGAGTTCGTAAACGCTCGGTATCAGGAAACGAATAAACTGGATTGAAAACAAGCAACGATTTCTCTTCGATCTTTAAGCGAATCGACTTGAGGATAATTTGATTTAAAGTTTGGTGATTGATTTAAGTGCTTATTTTTTCTATAGGTATTTATTTCTATATACATTTATGAGTGAAAAACTGATGCACAGGAAACATTCTATAAGGTACCTTTTCCAATTTTATATGATACAGTTCATTAAGCCTTGTTCTTCATAACGTATGTCTATTTCTTACATGCTACTGTATATTTTAGCTACACCAGTTTTATAATCGGTCCCTAATTCTTAGGATCCGCTGAGAAAAATGCAATTAAGTTGGATAATAATTAGTTGCGCGTAGAATGTAATTTCCTGAGATCAAATCTCCGTCCGGCGCGCGTGACATCTGTATACAACGGAGATGTTTAAATTACTACATAATACCAGTTCTTAAGATCACAATGAGACGTTAGTTACTACGTAAAATAGAAGAAAAGAGTAGAATAGAATTTCTATTAACAAGAACATGAACGCACCGACTGGGAGTAAAGAGAGAGATGGAGAAAGTTTTCTGAAATTATAATGTAAATAATAATAATAATAATATAATGTAAATGTAATGTAAAACTGTCTGCCGAGTATTAACAAAGGAAGCGCGTTGTAGTTATTTCTTATTTAATATATATAAAATACATAATCTGAACTTGATCTGTCAACCTTATTCAACTTAATCTTCGTCACAGCAGCACCTTGATCTCTGACAGTTATGTCCTTATTGTTAACTTAATTACAGCTTCACTCTGAATGCATTGCATATTTTAAAATCTTTGATGTCTTGCAATTTCCCTTAAGCTTTATTGCACGCAGAATAACTTTTGGAAAGGAAAGATATGGACCTTCCATCGCCTCTAAGCTATTGAAAACACTTCATAGATATTGCATAGTTGCATTAACTATCGCGCTCAGAACTGT
>JWHW01001407.1:105999-126512 GCA_000931545.1 Papilio glaucus
AAAAAAAAAAAAAAAAAAAAAGAGGCTCATGGATTCCTAGGTTAGTTGGACTCACTGTTTATGTCTGTGTCCCTTCAATAACCCTGACTACTGTCTAGATTCAAGGTGGTTTAGGACAACATGCTGGTTTTCATCCCCAGAATTTCGGTAATTCTTTCTTAACATTTAGTTATCTTAGTCGTTGAAGCTATGACTTAGCAGCATTTCTTCCCTAATGACAGGACGGTAGTTTGTCGCCAGTACATGTTTATGTTCGTTCCATTGTTACCTCCTGTACCCTTACGGCTTGTACGATTTTCAAAAGTGAGGTGTTTTTTGATGGGTATTCTTACCCGAAATGTCATTGGGTCACAGTCAGTTGGTTTTCTATTGCTTGTTTAAGGAACTGTTGTTCGCATATTTAATTTAACACATTGTAATGGTGAGTACGCAAAATAGATGTTGACGATGATTTCGACGTGACTTTTAATCGATTCTTTATATCTTATAAAACGTGCCTTCAAGTAGAATTAGCTTCTTGTCGTGAGACACCGACCACTTTATTTGCTTGACAATGTTAACATAAAATATAAACTTTAGTCTTAAAACTTCTTGGAAATGCGCCGGTGTTCGCAATCTTTAAAAATTACGTACGTAAATTTTATAACTAATGTTGTTAGTAAAAACATTTGTTAATAAAAGATCGGTTTACGATACGATTATCAAGGGTCGTTACTCTTAATTTCGATGAAGTTTGATTGGTCGATTGGTAGTTAATTCCATTGAACTAAGTCGCTAAATCGCTTAGATTTTGACTTGTGAAATAATATTAAAATACAGAGACGTTTATACTAACTCCAATTATTATTACTTGGCTAACAAAAAAACGGGGAAACGTTATTCGAATATTATACAAAATATATAGATATATAAACATATTCAAAGAATATGATATATGCAATTTATTCACAGCGTTATGTCATTGACCTCGTTTCATTATTATTTAAATTTGAACGGATTACCGCCTTATTCATCACATTAATTTCCTTGTTCGTTTCTGTGAAAAATTTAAGCGGTATTAGTACCTCAGGGAACACAATATGATCTTTATCATGTTGCAAAATACATCCTTGTTACTTCTTATATTTATTGTTAATACTATTGTTTTACGAATGTTATTCAGCAATATTTGCAGCGCTTGTTGTTGTTGACGCAGTGTATGCGTCTGCTCGAACGACCTCGAAAAATATTTACTTGCGCTGTCTTTTTTTGTATATAAGAATGTGAGAAACGAGCAAGCGGTTCGCGCGATATAAAGTGCTATTACGAATTTGCAACAAGCTAATGAGTTGCAGATGCGTAGCCTACCTACAATGGACAGAGTCCTCTGAATGACATAAACTAACACAAAAAAATGTATTTTTTCTTTTTATCCCCACCCCCATCAAAACCTCTTCCACTTCCAATCCTTTCTTTATCAGAATTCCAAGAGGTAGAATTAGGCCAGCGGCACCACACCCATCAGACGAAACGCAGAATATTTCTACTTCAATCCTGTCTTCTGTGAGGTCGTGGTATTTCGCTGGTCAAGTCGACTCATTCGTGCATTAGACGTTGTTGTTGCGGTCTGTACCACTGATAAAAGTGATTATACAACTACGTTTTGTATGACGAGTGAATGCCTTCCTTATGCACTCCTTTTGCATTTGCAATTTTGATAATCGTAAATGTCTGGATAGCGGTAGTAACTTAACGTCTTTTTTCTAGCCTATTAGCCGCTTATTAGGTCTTGCATAACTTATTCTCTTCATATTTCAAGCCAATTTACACAAATGCGTCATAGCAAAAGGTGGTAAACTCTTTGAAAATCCATTCAGTATTGCAATATACTGAACTGAGAACGGTAAGAACTTTGTTTCATAATATGTATAACATTTGAGATTCAAACTTTTGTTTCCATAATCATGAAATCTAAGCACCGAGTCTTATGGAAGCTGCAATCAAATCACAACTCATTAGAATCTTCGACGAATCGTTTCTAATGACAGTTCGTGATCGAATGACTTGGATGGCATAACACGAGGCACATCCTGCATGACTGGCAATGACCAAACGAATTGTATGTCATTCACAATCTATACGGTTTCCAAGCTGGCATTGTGATTCTCGCAATGACGGAAGTTTGATCGTATTTTCGAACGAAAATTAGATGCTCCTAATGTGTTGATTATGGAATAAAATGTTTTTTTTTGTGAACCTGCTAAAGCGTGAACGATTTTGGTCGGAGTAATTTAATCTGTAACAATTTCGAGAATTGCAGAGTAAAAATATCGTTCGAGTAGAATATGATTTTATGTAGATTTGTCAACTTTAAAATACCTAATAACAATGGTTAAGCCCGCAACAACAACATCTGTTACACGAATAGACCGGGTCGACCAGTGAACTGCCAGGAAATCACAGACACATGTGAAGTAGAAGTATTTTTGCGTCTCATCCATGAGTGCCGGTCGCTTAATCCTAGTCTTTTCCCCCTTCCTATCCTATTCTAATAATGAATTGATGTGAAGGAGAAGATAATTTGACTGGGAGGGGATGAATTGGGGACGGAGAGGTTATATTCTTTTTTCTGTTTATCTATCAGTTTGTCCTCAGTCAATAAAATGTAGGCAAAGCCTCTGCAATTCATTAGCATGTTGAGGATGTGTGTAGCGGTCACTTCATACCACGTGAAAAGCTTGCTCGTTTGCCACCTTCTTCTATAAAAAACCTAATCTTTTTTCTATGGAACAGTTAAGTTCAGTCATAATAACCAAATGATCTACTGAAACAAAAAATCTTTCACCATACTTTGAACCTGACTGTATCACCTATTCTTCCTAGCTAGCTACATCCTCCACTAGTGCGAACACAAGGTTTACTAGCTAACCAAACGTATGGCAGATGAAGCGAAGTGAAGCCAATATTTAGGAGTCATCCTTTCCCTTGAGGCCATTTTATATTATATTTTAATTATATCTTTCAGAATAGTTTCTAGAACATTAAAAGATATTTCGTTATTTCGGAACACAAA
This sequence comes from Papilio glaucus, assembly GCA_000931545.1. Classification (NCBI taxonomy): domain Eukaryota; kingdom Metazoa; phylum Arthropoda; class Insecta; order Lepidoptera; family Papilionidae; genus Papilio; species Papilio glaucus. Next base: position 109,052 of record JWHW01001407.1, read on the forward strand.
CATTACACCAATAATTTAACCTCGTGTAACCGTTTGCTGTAACAAAAAAAGACAATTAATCTCAACCCATTAATTAAGCTTTGTTCGTTTTTCGTTGGTCTTTTTTTCTCAATTTTTTTCTTGTACTACATACGCTTTATGTTTCATAAAAAGTTTACTTATGGCACACAATTCTGCTGTGCAGTTGCTGTCAACACTGGCCACTAACAAATCTATGACATAAGTGAAAGAATCAACAATTGTAAGTCCACTGAGAGACCAATGTTGGTTTTCCTTCGCTCTAAGAGGCTGATGACGATTATTGCTTTAGAACTGCATTGAGCTGACTCACTGACTTGATCTGAATCGATCGGGTATATGAATGATCCATTAGGATAATATTGATACTATTGTGGTTGTAGTTGTATTGTGGTTTCCGCATTCAATGCTTAGATGCAAATGATTCAAGGAAGACCAAAGTACAATAACTTCCCATATCAATAATCATTGAATATGTGTTCGATTACAATAACGTATTTTTTTTATAAAAGCACTAAGGGCATTGCAAGGTAAATGTACAGCGTACACCTCTCTAGCTTGTTCTCTATCTATCGTATATCGTGTCGCCTTAAGGTAGTTATTATATTAATTAATTAGTAATATTAATCTGTTATTAAGCCAGGGTAATATTGAGTAAACGATGGGCATATATGCATACCCATAACACACGTATAAGCGAGAGAGATGTACCAAGATTTTACAGTGCTAGAGCCCTCAACATCTCATGCAGGAATGTGCCGACTCGACCGGTGAAATACCACGATCTCACACAAGACAGGCGTGGAATAGAAATATTCTGCGTTTGCTTTGATGAAGTGCAGTAGGCCCATAAACAGTCGTCTTCCTCTTCTCATGTTCTAATAAGGAAAGGATGGGAGGGGTAAATGGATTTGACAGGCGAGGGTAAGGAAAGGAAAAGGACATATCCTTTTTCATATTCCAACTCTTTAGCTGGTTGTAGATGTCTGCGGTCACTTAACATCAGGTGACCTGGTTGCTCGTTTGCCTGCCACCTTCGTCCTTTGTCAGCAACAAATCGGATTTAAATTGTCCGATTTGAAATCCTAAGCTAAGTGCTTATTTACTATTATGTAAAACTATTATTTATAATATCTTTTCCCGAGAAGGATTAGCGTCAGGGCGGCTGTAAAAACTGTGACCAAAACCTATACAGAGTGACTACGGTCAGATGTAACCAAACCAGTCGATATCGACACGATTAGTTGTTAATATGAATTCAATCTGCGACATACATTTCGATGTAATTGTATAATAGCATGGATGGCGAAGATTAGCGTTAGATTAATGATGAAAAGTGAGCAGTTGTAGAAGCCTTGGCGAGACAATTGGTGCCGTGCGGGCAGCGGTGGCCTCCGCATAATCATGCTATTCGTCTCCTGCTACTTACCTCAATATAGAATCACGCTAGACATCGGATAAACTTAAAAATAACGTATAAAATTGATTGCAATATAACGACGAATAATTAAAGTGGCAATAGGGCCCGACTCGTCGCTCGTAAATGGAATGGTTCCACCAAAAGGCCAGGACTTTTTAGGTATGGCGTCCACAAAATATAACAATGGTGCGCACTATCATACTTCTTTTAAATTATGATAAATTTACGTACATAAAAGTTGCCAAAATTGACGACTTCGTAAAATTCAACTGTCCGACCAAATTCCATCCTAATTATATCCTATACTATATTATGACCATGTCCTGTACAAGATCATCAGGCTATCCTGATGATCTTGTACAGGACATGGTCCTAGAAAAATATTTTTATTTTAAGATTAGGAATAACGCCACCTAGTTGAAAATTGAAATAATACATTGCGGAATGAGAGCTTAGCGTGTTTTTTTTAATTTTATTTTTTTGTAATAAGCTCAGTGAAATATTTTAATTCGAATAATGCAGTTCATTATAATCACAAATACTAAATGAGAGAGACAAACGGTAGAAGCGAATGAAATGTCAAGGCGCGACACTTAGTCACCAAGTTGACAGGGCTCATAACTCACGGAGCGATTTTTGCCCGCGCCCGCCGCGGTTGCGGGATATCCGCGACTTCTGTAATACAAAAAAACGCGTTTTACGCCTCCAACAGGTGGGATTGTTTGCAGCTTGCAGCACCGACCCAGCTAGTAGAATCCCGTGGGTCGCGGTCGCATTGAACTCCAGTCATTGTCTCGTGAATTTATAAAGGAACCGCGGGCTCGCAACCGCGGCAACCGCGGCGGGCGCGGATAAAATCTTAAATTATATATTATTTTATAATAACTTTACATACGTACAGTTACCGGCTTTATATTTATGGATAATTAACATTACAAATTATTACGCGCTGGTGGTCGGTCATTTTGTATTTAAAAGACCTTTAGGTGACCTTGTGATATTGTTATCATAGTAATTCACTTGTTGGTATAGTATAAAGATCCCAGGTTCGATTTTTAGTAAGGTAAAAGCAAATATTTCTAAACAGTGATACTAATGAATAATCCGGTAAACGTTTCCGAGTTCCCTCCCTCTTTCAGCTTCCGAACGGACGGAATTCCTCCCATCGTGCTAAGGACATGCGCTCCTGAGTTGGCACCGGTTTTAACGCGCCTGTTCCGGTTCTCCTACTCCTTAGGCACTNTTGTATAATTTGTGTAACTAAAATTAGTAACATCCCGTATAACTTGTTGCAGAAGGTAATTAATATTTGCGGAAATAAATAATAATAAGCCGCGCGATGCACACATCGCACACGATGTCTTGTTACAGCAAGGCCACGGAGCAGCTCCACTGTGTAATATGACTAGACATTTTAAGTATTTATATATTGTTATATTTTAATTATAATCGATCACCTTAGGCATAGGCCACCCATAGGCATCCGCAATAAGCTAATGGGTTGCAGATGGGTCGCCTACCTTTAATGGAGGTCAGGGAAAAGGGGTACTTCCTTTACCAATTCATCCTCCCCCCCGTCCAATGCTTTTGTTCCCGTCTTATGTATATTAGAAAGGAATTGGTAAGAGGACTGAAATTGGGCATAGGTAGCTCACTCATCAGACGAACCTCTCTGTAGATCAAATCTTAGAAAAAACTCTTTTGTAGATACAGACCTATCTACCCGTCATCCAATTCTCAATCTTGTCGTAATTGTCTCTAAGTTGTTTTCCAATTAATTTGACTTATCAATAATGCCATATAGCAATGTCAGTGATGCGCCATTGCCATAACACTATAAATATGTTGTCAAGATGTAATTATGGGTTGCCTCAAGAAAGGGCTCGCCACAAACAACTGCTCACTATTACTAATATTCCTCCCTCGATTGAGTCAACTCATTCATTCGACCATGAACTGGTTGCACTGCAAGACAATGGACGAAAGTGTTTCTGATTTAAATTAATCCTAATATTATAAATACGAATCAGAGTTTGTTTGTTTGTCACACTTTAACTCCTTAATGACTGATCCGATCATCATGAAATTTTGCACACACATTCTCAGGGGTACAGAAAATGACATGGGGTATTGACTTTTTATTGAACTTATAAAACTATTCCCGAGGCACATAAAACCTTCCTTCATGTTCCGAAGTTATTATACGCGGAACCATCTTAAGAAAAGAGGGTGGACAATGAGAAACGAACGAAGCCGCGGGCCACAGCTAGTATCTTTATATGTTCTTTACGAGCAAACTATTAGAAATACTCATCAAAACATGCATGGTGTCTTGAAAAGTAAATTACAAATTATTAAAACTTTTGTTAAGTTATCGACCTAGACAAATGATTCGAAGCTAAAGTACAGAGTTGACAAAATAAACCTGCTCACATAAATCAGATAAATCTAGAACACGACTAAATTGAAGACCCTTATTAAACCATCAGACTTAATTGTTTTGTTTTCTCGACAAATATCTGCGTTGAAGAACCAGTCCTTTGTATTTGTTTTCATCATTTTTTTAAGCATCAACCAATGGTAATAAGTGTGCATCTTTTATTTTACTTTATATGAGGATGTATGTAAGGAAAAGAAAAATAAATAAATAAGCATTGACGCCCATAACCAAGAGGGGTAGACAGAGATTACGGATATCCATTTTTTTATTGGAGAAGGTAAACGATGTTGTTGACACAGTCCTGACCCACCTCTCTCACTACTTCTAGATTCGTATAGAACCTGCTGGAAGGGTGAAATACAACGACCTCACAGAAGATAGGCGTAGAAGTATTCTGCGTTTCAGCTAATGCGTGAGATCTTCGCCTAACTCAAGTTCTCTTCTCCTTTCGATTCTGGATTTGACGGTGGAGGATATGGATAGGAAAAGGATATCCTTAACTCTGTTTATCCCCATTAAAGGTAGACAAGGCATCTGAAAGTCATTAGTTTGTAAACCTATATGTAGCGGTAATTTAATATCTGGTGGAACACTTTCTCCTTTGTCACCTTGTTCCATAGAAAAAATCTCTTGTCAATCTTCATCCTTTAATTATATGCCAACGACTGAAGCATACCTTTCTCAATATTAGTCAAAACATTCACTTTTAAGCCACACTTTTTCCTTACAAAGTTATTTTTAATCCTACCAATCAGAGTGAAGACTAGCATACTTCTAAGAAACCGTACGCATTATACTCCTGGTTTGAATTTGGAATATGAGGAAAATGCCGTTAAGCATACACCATTGTCATTTAATTATGTATTTGTGTACATGGGAATGTAAATAAACAAGTTGATGAAGCATCGTGTTTAGATATGCTTGAACATAAACTCATAAAATATGCTTTGCAAATAACTATATAACATATAACATCTAATCTATCTATAATACTTTCAATGATCGCAATTTACAACGCACACACAATAAAATGAGATTTGTATGAAATGACACCACCCACCGGCTTACATTCCCCTTGTTCTATGGAATCTCTCTGCAAGACCGTATCAGAATTGTTGTGCTCCAAGAAAGTTCTGGAAGGGTGACCATGTCCAAGTCGATGAAGGTGGGGCTCAAAAGATGGACCAAAGACATGGCTCCATGGAGGATGCCTAAAGCAGTAAACGTCTGCTCACTGATAAAATAGTCCTACACGGATTACGCCTGAATGGCCAATGGCACAAGTTATCTGTTTTCAAATATTGGGCAATTATCCTTAATTAGTTAATTTATTCATTCATTATCTTTTTTATCATTAAACACGTTTTAAAGTAAGGTTACAGAGGACGTTCGCGATATCGAAGTAACAATCTTTACAAAAAACCTTGAATAACAACGAAAATATAAGTCGAGAGCTTACTTGAATATAACCTCGAAGTTGTCTGATATTAAAAGACCCGTAGGCATCCTCAATAAGCAAATGAGTTGCAGATGCGTTGCCTTTAATGACAGAGGAGGGGATACACGGGAAAAGGATACTTCCTTTTCCCCCTCCAATTCTCATCTTACCTATAGCCCCATTCATTTTATTTCCCGCATTCACTCGTCGTTCAAAATCTTTAACATGCCTACCATCTCTACTAAACATACACCCCAAATACACGAACTTACTATGTACAATTACCTTGTAATAAAATTATACGTTTACGTGAAATACACGATACACGTATTTTATTATGAAAAGTGAGGGTATTTATAATGTGACGAAAGTCCTCGCACGAGCATACAGGCACTCACTTGTCCTTGCTCTTACTAACACATTGCAAGATATTATAATATTGTATATGCCATAATGTCTCCGATCAATTATGAACTTCGTCAATTTATAATCCGACTAAGCGTGTATTGTCAGTAAATTGAACGTCAGAATTTGAAGTGTTATTTCTAGATAGTTTGCAAACTGTCGACGTCAAATTGTGAATTATTACGTTAAAGTTGAATATAAGTTATAGGTTACGTTCGTTTAGTTACTACTTAGTTACTAAAGATTGGAATGTTGTTTTTTAGACAAATTAACAACTTCATCTAACATTTATTATCCTTGAACTCTGCATCCGTTTGATGAATAATATTTTAATTACACTTTAAAGATTTTTATAGAAATAACTTATTATAATTAATTTTTAAATTGATTAATGGATGGATGGATGGATTTGATAACCAAAGATATTCGTAATATTTAATAATATTACGAATATCTTTGGTTATCAAATCCATCCAATTCCTACTCAGTGTCACAACAACGCACCAAGTTACGCAGAGCATCGTTACAATTTCTTAAAATATTTCAAATAACTTAGATAATTGAAGAATGAAGGAAAACAATTTATATAAACTAGAGCATAATGCTAATATTATTTCGTAACGCATTTTGAAAAATTGTGAAACGCCCGCATGTCTGTTATTCCTAATTCACAAGGGTATTAGCATACGGTTTAGTTAAATATTAATGCAATGGAACAGACTATTTGGCAATAGTTTAATGGTACATACTTATTATGTATACTAATAATGCGCCCCGACTTCGGCCGAGTAGAAAACTTCACAGGATCACCCGCTAGGTCAATCTGAACAGTTCCTTAAAATTCGTTGCAATCATTTCGGACTCTTCAGATAACATACATACACACACATACATCGCCTTTTTATATCACTAGTCATCCGCCCTGGCTTCGCCCGGGTAACGCTAATTCTGTTGATCCGATAGCTCCTAAGTTTTTGTTGGGTCAAAAGAATAGGTCTAGCTCTTTCAGAGTCAATAGGAAACATACATACACACATCGCCTTTTATACATATACATAGAAGATTAGGTATAGTCTGCGTATAAAAGGTGTTCCAAAAATCAACGTCAAGTGGTGACTGTACCCAGAATAATTAAAAAACTATGTCGTCTATTTTTAAAGTTATTGCTATTGAAAAACAAAAGAATATCAAAAATTCGTAGAACACCTATATCCATCCATCCATCATATCCATATATGTCTTTTTCCTACCATCATCTTGCCTCGTCAAATCGTGTACCCTTCAGTAGGCTTCCGACACCTTACTCATCAGACAAAACACAGAAATACTTCACGTTCAGTCTTCGCCGGCCCATTCGGCTCTAACACTGTCAAGTAACACTTGATGGTTAAGTTAGAATGGATTTATTGTATAACAATTGACACGCTAAGCTTAACGCTACTACTGAGAATTTTGAAATTTAATATCGTACTGCAGCGCAGTTGAGTTTACCTTGAGAAGTAAGACAAACATATCTTTAGTCCAGTGATTTTGCGACAAACAGACTATAGAGGTCTTCATTTACACTGCTAGATGTAAATTACTGAGATTTTACAACAATAAATATCTTATAAGGATTCCCCAAGGAAGTTTTAGTTTCATTTTTCTTGCCACAATCATATCCCCAAATGATCCCTCCTGATGAAAGGATAAAGGAAGTGCGGTGCAAACCTGATGCTAACGGTCTTCCACGACCATCCACAATATTGATGAGGCTGTATGGATTAGTGCGTTGCCAGCAGTTGTATGAATGTGAAAAAAAAGCTGATTAAAATTCATTGTACAAAGCAACGTGTAATGCGGAATTTTACGCGAAAGACATACAGTTGTAGAATGTCAACTATGAAGGCGGTATGAATTGGATTTGGTTAAACTTTTCATAAGAAATAGCGAAACTAAAAAGGTCGAATTGTCCAATAAGATCTTCGAATCGGTCCTAATAATATAGATCTTAGAAACTGCTTCGTGTGGTTTTCTATAGCAAACGAAACTAGTGCTTAGCGTTACTCTAATTAAACATTTGATTCAAATATTCAACAATGTTATTCATACACATCTAAACTCCTTAAATCAGTAAAATTCACATACATTTATGGATGTTATTGTAAATTTAAAGCAATTCCGTATTATTCATGGACTTTGCATAATTATGTAATCGCTTTTTTTTGAAACCACGTAATTCGTATTTGCAAAATGATATGATAAAATTGTTTGTGCCACAACCTGAAGACCATTCAGATTCTTTACTTTTTATGACAAGAAAGCAGTTTTTTCTAAAAGTTTACCTTCTATCAGTATCCATAGACAATGAAGTAAAGAATTCATCGTTCAGTTAAGAAACAGTTCCGGTGATTGTAAAATGTCACAGAGAAAAAAATATCATAGTGTTTAATGCCATAACATTATTATAAGATCTACTCATGTGAGAAACCGGTCAGCACGACGCAGTCGCGTCACGGTAAAGTTTAAGGCCCGAAATTACATAAATCTTTGACCTGGTTTCGACAAATACGTGCGATATATTCCAAGGAATTCTTAGACCAGTTTTAGGATTCTATTAAAGGAATTCGTGTTTTAAAATACCAAGTCGGCTGAACTACGAGCCAGAGTATATCTATAAATATATATAAAAGATGAAACTGACTGACTGATACATGAACGCACAGCCCAAATTACTGGGCCTAGAGACTTTGGCACAGAGATTTATGATATTATGTATGCGAGCACTGAAAAAGGATCTTTCTAAATTCTCCCCCTAATGGTTTAAGGTAGGGAATGAAAATTTATAGGAAGAAATATTTTTCCTTGAGCTGAATAACTTACGGGATTTTCGAAATTTCATCCTCTGAAGGTCTAAATCAGTCTATGAATGTTTGTATGGAGTAAAAAGCGCGACGGATGAATCCGGCAGACACCAAATAAAATATATTCTACTACATAGAGACAACAAGGCAATATTCGTTGTACATTCCTTGTAAATGAACCGCAGCCTAAGAAAAATTTGTATATCCTCCAACCACCAACCATCGCTGTATGTAAATAAACAATTGCTATTCGCTTTAAATCAATAATATCAACTTCTACTTGAGAGACCAGCCAGGTCCGAAGAGACAGACACATAGATACTGTAACTAGTTAAAGGATCGTATTCGGATTCTTTTAATACACCTCATATTTCTCACATAGATTATAAAATAGTATAATAATTGTGCACAGATTGATGTGATTAAAACAGCACGGCGACTGCAGCTCGGAGCAACTGGTCCGACGGGTCGCGGCTCCATTGCGACACACGATACGTTGCGATCAATACATTGTGAAACTGTGACCACACTTCTTGAAATCATTGTAGCGAAGTGAAAGACGTTCTACAACCTATTCGAACCCCGTATTACACTATTGAAAATAAAGATGATATACGTCCGTTTGCGTTAGACATCCCTGGGATCATTATGAATACCCGTGTGCACAGTTTTGATATAGAAAAAAGTTGAAACAGTTATTCAACTTGTTCTCATAATTGATTCAATTTCTTTAAACAGATTCAGAGAGAGGAAATGAGATAAGAGAGGGATTGTACAAGCACGATCGATAAATTAAGAGAAAGTTAACTATTTGGGTCTCGTATTACCTCAATGTTACCAGCCGGTTAATCTAGAATGTGAGAAAATTTACACGGTTAATGTAAGTTTGGTTTAAAGTAATAAATTCATTCATTTGGATTGTATCACACTATCCAATTTATTTGTAAATATTTCTTGTATCCTAGATTCATTGAACGCTTACAATGTGCCAAACATTGTAACCATGGCTCCAAAATCTTTCGGACAAAAAAGTAATACTATGTAACGACCGAATGAGGGAAGTGTTACGATACTAAGACATGTTGCAACGTTGCATATATCTATTGCTATGAGAACTATCACGATATTACAATTCGTCGCGAACGACACATTGCCACACACGCTGGTGACAAAAAAAACAATCGACAGGTTTTTCTTTATCTGTTCAATGATTACAAATGGCGACTTTGTTAAATAATCAAATAAATGTTCGTACTTTTTGTACTTAAACGTCTTTAAAAAAATAACATTTTTAATAATCTTGTCATTACATACATTTTGATAGTAGTGTTTTTATTTTTTATTTATATCCGGCCAAAGCCATGTCCCCTTCCTATCCATTACTCCCCTCTCCTACAAAAATGTTAGAAATGAGGACGAGTTGCAGTTCACTTTATAACAGGTTAACCGCTTTCCTCTTTTGTTTCCTTCTTTCAGATAGACTATCTTGGTTTTCCCAAACTCCGTTCTTTCAATTTATGCCGATATCAGTTGATGAAATAGTATTTAAAATTTGATCGACTATGGCTACCGTTGATGCTGTGTTTATTTCGCTTTTTTGGCTACGCGTTAATCCGAAGTCAACCCTTAGGGGCGTCGCATTCCGCCACCTTTATTGTGTATAATGCATTCAATATGTTAACTGATAACAGAGGTAAAGTTAATAGCCACCTTGAGTGCCTACTCCACTGATGAAGTCTTGAAGTGAGGATAGAATTGAAGCTTATACAAGTTACACAAAGAATAATTGGAAAAGTAAACGAAAATCAAAGTACAAGAAGTAACAAAAACAAATTCCCTGGGCTTGAAATTAAATAGCAAAATACAAGTCACGAAGCTGTGAATCGTGGAATATTTATTTTGCAGTTTGTTTGAACTGTAAACGTAATACTTTTATATACGTAAGTACTTCAGCAAACATTTTGCCGGAGAAGACCTGAAGTTGAACAATAGGACTTGACACATCGACGTAGACTGTTGGTACAGACTTGAGAGATTTTCTTTGAAATAATAGTCGCAATAGACCCAGAACAATCGACTTACTGAGAAGGGTTAGATTCAGGCAGGCGGCTTGGCGTAAAAACTGTAGCCAAAACCTATACGGACTACGTTCATACTGTGCCGACCACACATTAATGGGAAAAGGGCAGGGAGATGACGATAATTGTGTTTAGTGATTTATTTCCAAACAAAATCTAATTTTAACTTTACATGATAAAAAAAGAATCTTGGTCAAAAGCACTCCTCAAATTTTGTACGAGTTGGATAACTATGTGAATATACTAGTTGGCCCAGTAAACTTCGTTCCGCCTTATTTATTTTCGCGCGCATTAGTTTTTATTTTGCGATAACTCCAAAGATATTCATTTAAATTGTATGGTGTAAAGGATTATCATAATGTGCATGACACACTTAGTGTAACCAACGTATTTAAGTTGATAAATATTAATTCGGTATACGTCTAAATAACTTTCCAATTACCGCTATGTACGTGATCATTCTTTAAAATTTAAAATAGCTCTTTTAAGCTAATCTTAAAAGATAGACATACACCATTGCGGACTTTTTTGTAGACCTTTTTAAGATATATAATTCCGTAGTACATTATTTTGATATATCTCGCAAGGTTTAGCCAGAATTTGCAATGTATGTGCTAAAAAATGTGTTTTTTGCGACATTACATTACAAATCTTTGAAATTTTCTGCTTTTCTTTGATATATTATGCATGTATTATACATATTACCCTTCCTCTTGAATCACTCTGTCTATTGATGGAAACCGTATCAAAATCCGTTGCGTAGTTTTAAAGATCTAAGCATACATAGAGACAGACAAACAGCGGGAAGGGAGTTTGTTTTATACTATGAAGTGATGCTCCAAGTTGGTTTTAAAAATATTTTGTCGGCGTCTAAAATATTTTTAAAAAGTTAGTGACAAAGCTGCTAATATAATATCTTTAGATATGCCAAGATTTGTTTGGTTTACGTCGTGGTACTGCGAAGTCGAGCTTCTTTGAAACTATGAATATGATCATTGACTTGACACACCGGTGTTGTTTTGCAGCTCATGAAGAATTCCACTAAACCTATTCATATTCTACTAACACACCGATTCTGTTAAACATTCTGTATGTTTAACTGCAAGTTTACTCTCTCTACTCAAAACCTTGAATAGCTATTCTCAACTCTATCCGATATATATGGTGCGTGATGTCTCGAAATATCCTGTAGGCTGTAATAACAGCCGGACCTGTTCCTGGCACGTTCCACGAGGGTCAACGACCGAACGCCTTACGAGCATAATAAAAACAAAACTGACAGAAAATTGAAATTTAAGGACTTTTAAAGGTTACACAACGAAAATGGAGTGGATAATATATTGTTCAGTTCAAGTAAGATTGTTTACTTTATCAGCCTTTAAAGATTTTGAGTTCAGTTCAATGTTTGACGAGTAATGAATTACAGACGAGCAGATTTTGAATTTGAAAATTTTGTTAACTCTTTGAATCGACGCTTGTTAGAGTAAATAAAGGTTAAAATGTCAAAGGTAAAAGTTATCTCTCTTAACTACAGATGAAACCTACGCCATAAGCATATTTACAATATATACGTGACTTTATAAATGAATGAATTAAAAACGTGTGAGGAGACAAGACGCGTCGAATGACGATGCATTTTCTTCAAATAAATTACTAAATAAAAATTGACATCTACGGTAATACGTCATAATTGCTTTGCCTAGTGTTAGAATGTTCAAATATTTGTTTGGGGTTCGAATCTTAGGTTTTTAAAATATATTGTACCAGTGCAAAATTGTTTTTTTTTTTCGGAGATTTGAGTGTTATTTCTGTTATCCCATTTGAGCTAAAGACGCGGGACCTTACACATCAAAATACAGGTATATAGGTACATCTGTAAATCATCATCATCTAAACAAAAATATTAATTAAGCTACAAACAACACAGTCATAATTTCTCTGTGATGAGTTTTGGATACAGTAAAATATAGGGATGCACATGTCCGCCAAAAAAATTGCCAAGCATCCCGAGGGAGCCTCGGAATTTAGTTACTCTGTAAACGAGGTTTAGGCAAATCACCCTCCGCGCTCAGCCACCGTCCGGTACATATAAAATAGATAGCTTTATGTAATATATAAAGGACAAGTGTAGGTGCATAATAATTTCGTGTACGAATGCAAATTGTGAGTGACGCAAGCGCCGGTGTTTATCCGATCAATTTGCACGGCGGATATCTTGCGACACCGGAGTCCGCGGATGTATCCGTCGCAGTACACTGTAATCTACTTATCTATGCACTTTCAATAAATTCTTTTAATATTAAAATATTCACTAATACTTTAAACTTTTCCACTAAACTAGCCTGTGAAGGATCGGAGTATTTTGTCTGTAAGTCGAGATTGTTGCATATAGATCAATGACAAACTTGTTCTCAATACAGATGATGTTTCTAGTTGCAATTTATTTTTATTTATTTATTTCGCTTGCTAATAAAATATGGAATGATCGTTACCTTATAACATACAATTAAATTGTAAAAAAGTAATAAAATAATTCACAGAAAACAAAAGAAAGTAAAAACAAAACAAAACTGTGTGACTAACTTAAAAATAACAGTTTTAAAAACCAGTTACGTATCTGCAGCATATCTGTTACTGGAATATTAACGGAAACCAGATTACCAATTAGCATTAGGCAAGACATTTAATTTTGCATACGAAAATTCTTTTGTGACGGTAGACTGAGGGAAACGAGGTTCATTTGATTCTAGGTAATCATCGTAATATTTAATGAGCCTGCAAACATCGTAGAGGGGAATCGCAGGTGCCTTAACAGTCTTGAAGTAACAAATGTGTATTGAGTTTTGTTTTTATGGGAGAAGCTGGCAAATAAGCAAGCTGTTTACTTGATGGTAAGTGACCGCTACTCATAGGCATGCGCAACAAGCAAACGAGGACAGGAGAGGAGACAGGATAAAGAAAAGGAAGGGGAAGAGGGCCTCCGGCACCTTACTCATCAGACGAAACTCAGAGTCTCTCAGACTTCACGTCTGTTTTCTATGAGGACGTGGTATCTCACCGATCGGGCTGGCACATTCGTGCAACAGTTGTTGTTCTTCTGGGCTCTTCCGCCGTTGCCCGTAATAGGACCCGGAAACTACTTCACTACGTATACAGGCGACTGGCGCCGGCGGGGCCGCAATGTGTGTGAATGTGCGAGAGCGTTCCCAAATTCAACGTTCGAAACATACGCTCGATTTTTGCCGCGAATGCCTACCAGCGTATCGGCGATACGCCAAAATGGGGAGTATGGTTAACATATTAACTCTTTTTAAAAATACTGTTTATTTGTATGTACCCTCATCATAAAATTAATTACTTGTGAAATGAATTTGAGGTGTAATTTACTTGATTTCATAGCACAAATATTTTTTTAAATTACAAACACAGAGATTTTATTCGTGAGGCGGGAAACGAATGCCTGAGCTGGATTTTACGAGGTCGCACAATGGCGACTTAGGGGGCTTCACTTTTGGGTCCCGGCTGCTACATTTGGGTAAACAACATACAAATTTTGAAACAAGAATTATATAATTCTGTTGATTTTAGCTCAATAATAACGTTCTCTAAATTGTCTGTAGCAATGTGCGGAATAAAGTTGGAAATAAATTAATTAAAAGAGTATAAAATGTTCTCACAAGGTCATAGACTTCGTGCGCGTTCAAATAAATAATAAGCTATTTGTATTCTGTGGTCATATGATACACAAGTTTTATAAAACGCTTAAAGTTTCAAATGCAAACTTATGAATGCACAACTAATCTATTTATCCTTGCGCCATTAAATTGCAGAATTAACTCGGCGAGGGAACAAAACAAACGATCTTGGATGAGGCCTATTACCAACTATGGAGATCCATTGACCAATGATGATAAGCTTTCTTTAATTGTTTTCTTTTAAACCATAACGTGTAATGAAATATTTTGAACGATATGCACTACGTTGTAGAGTTTTAAGTTTACTTTTTCAGCGAAGTACATTATGTTCTACAATTTTCTACACTGCATTTGCTGTTGGGACGTTAATATGGTCAGCAATTGTCGTAATTACAAGTAACAACGACAATATGGATGCGGTGGTTACCGGTAATTGTGACAGCAACTAGATTAAGCCATCACATCGCAGAGTATAATTTTTCTTCGTGTCATGTGATATGGTAAAACGAGAATGATAAATTATATTTTTAAATCAGTAAAATCTATTGAAAATAAATAAATATGCGCTCACGCCCGTAACCCAGAGGGGTAGGCAGAGATCATGGATTTCCTTTTGGCGCGATCCTGGCACACCTCTCTCGCTTCTTCTACATTCATACATCTACGCATACATGCTCGTTGGTTATGGGTGCTCCTTATATCGCCCTTTTTTATTTCTATTGAAAAATGATTTGATAAATGTTATAAACAAACATACATACGTTAAAACTGATGAAGTACCTGACTGGGGCTGTTTGGTCGAGGAAGGACGACCTTACAAACTACCGGAGCCGTGAACTTACACTTCTGCGTTGGATCTGATGAGGGAGATACCGTAGACCAATCTCCCTTTCCCTTCGAATCGAACCTAGTACTCACTGTTTAATAGCCTAGGTATTAAAACCACTGGGCAACGGGTGTCTATGATATGTGTAGTTGTGTATTTGTATGCAAGACAGTTGCGTTTCTACTGACGTAAAATCGTGTCCCAAAACAAGCTTTCTCTCTATCTTTCTCTATGAAAAAACTGAGATGACAATATAATGTTGTATGTGAATGTATTTCGGCGGTGCGAACCCACGGTAGGATCACAATACAAAGGCGCGTTGGAGATGCTATCGTAGTGCGTCGCCTCCGCTCGTGACAGCGACTTGCTCAGACTGTACCTGCGCAATGTTTTTATGATAGGAATTATAAAGATCGACTTAATATATTATTTGGCTAAATTAAAGTATTTTATTTGTACTAAATCAAATTAAAATCATCTTTTGGCTTTCATGGAATTTAATTCTATGAAGAGACCTGCCCATGTAGACCAAACGTAGGTCATAGCAAAAAAATCCTTTGTACCTTTTAGGGGTTTCGTACCCAAAGGGTAAAACGGGACCCTATTATTAGACTCCACTGTCCGTCCGTCCGTCTGTCACTAAGCTGTATCTCATGAAACGTGATAGTTAGACAGTTGAAATTTTCACAAATGATGTATTTTCATACTATTGATATGATTTCAGTGTTGGTGTTCCATAGTCGAGCTATTTCTCGTTTAAGCGACTAGATACACTATTATTATTATATTATAATATATATTAGTTTTTTTTTATACCTCTGCTAAAATTATTTTTAGTCTATAGTTTGATTCGACTTAGTTCAAAGAAACAATAGGTTTTAGTAAGTTTATTTATATTCTTATATTGTTTTTGTTAAACAATCATCATGCGTAGCTTAGAGATAAACCTTAATAATTATATGAGTGAGAAACGAGCCACAAAAATATTTAAAAAATATATATATAAAACGAATGGAAAAACAAAAGACGGCTGAGCTGTTGCCAGGAAACCAGTTTCGTGCTAACAAAAACAGAATCGGTAATGAAAAAGTTTTTTTCTGAAAAATGGAAGAAGAGGTATGCAAAAAATATTTTTTAGTTAATTAAAATATTGGATTATAAAGGAGCAGTGGTGGCTCAGTGGTATAGGCCCCGACTTGCGTACTGTAGGTTGCGGGTTCGAACCCATGCAGGCGCATTACTTTGTGTTAATTTATTTCATCACCACTCCTCCAAAAACGGTGAAGAAAAACATCGTGCATGTCTAAGAACCAATAAATACGAACACATGTGACATCCACCAAACCGCACTGGGCCAGCGTGGTGGATTACGACCCCTTCCCTCTCTCGGAGAGGAGGCCTGTGCCCCTGCAGTGGGAAACATTCTAGAAAAGGCTGATTTATTATTATTATAATTAAAATATTAGTAGTTTGTGGAAATAATTTAATATAATTTGTTTAAACCATTCCAACGTCAGCTTAAGCTGGACATGGTTCGCAAGAAGAATCGCATACCGGAATCGAACTCACGACCTCATGCTTTGCAGACCGTACCCTTACCCATTAGGCTTGTAAAACTTTGACATTAATGTATATTTTGTCAGGTTGCGGACTGTATGTTTGTTCAGTTGTGCTGGAATAACATTAAATTAAAATAAAGTAAATATTGCTAATAGTTGCTTTCATACTTGTTTTTTTAAAAGTAATTTAGTACTTTTCTGCTACTGTTATTAACGTAAACGTGTGTTTCCACTGGCGTATAAACTTGTCGTATACAAGCTTTCTCTCTATCTTTCTCACTGAAAAAACTGAGATGACAATATGTTTTGTGTGAATGTTTTCGACAGTGGAAACCCACAATTTCATGTTCGTAAACTCAACATCCTCGTTGAACGTAATTATTAAATGCAGGTACAAATTTTCATAAAACGGATAAGGGTTAGGTGAAAAATATATCTGAGAATTCGTTCTTGCGTCGTATTTCTTAGATTTTTTTGGACTTTGATTTATTGGACTTAATAATAATAATATGATGATAATAATAATTCACGGAATATCTATTTTTCCCGGCCGTCTGCCTGATGCCAACACTACTCGGGCATGTATATGAAATATTAGTAGATTATAGAAATAATTTACTAATACATCTTTTAAACCATTCCCGGCCAAGCTTACAGTTGGTTGGAAATGGTTCACAACAGTCGAATGACGATTTCGAACTCACGACCATGCATGTTTCGCAGTCCGCACCCTTAACCA
>JWHW01001428.1:2193-21614 GCA_000931545.1 Papilio glaucus
TATTTTGCCTTATACCAACGACTGTTTTGTGTTTATTTTTAGCGGAATCAGCTCTGCAAAGTTCAGAATTAAAAGGCAATCAAACAGTAGTAAGTACAAAGTTTCAACTTTCATATATAGCAGTTATCTTTTAAACGTTAATCTAAACTTTGATTGATTTTATAACTTTGCTCTCCTAATACCGTGGGACAACATATTATTTAGTGACGTTTTAAATAGTATTCGTGTTATATGACATCGATAATGGATCACAAATTATGCATAATTTTAGGTGGGGAATACCGCAGCGTCTATTATAGAAGCGAAAGTTTATCATGTAAACATTACCGTATTCTGATGTAAAGGACATAAGGTCATTTGTTTACGAGGTTCGACTTACACTAGCTAAAACATTCACACAAAACATATTGTCATCTCAGTTTTTTCAGAGAGGACGATAGAGACAAAACTTGTATTGCGACGAGTTCATACGCCAGTGGAACCCTACGGTTACATTATAAGTACTTATTAGTAGACGTATGTCTTGTCATGACCCTAGAAAGCGCGAAGTTGTTTTCCTAACTATGTAGCGTCTATCATTACTGTTTTTTTTAAATATATTATTTACTAGCTGTGCCCTGCGGTTTCACACCCCGCCCTGCAAATGATATTACCATAATCCATCATCATCTCACTGCCCTTTTCCCACGTATATGGGGTCGACACAGTATGGCCGTAGCACAGTTAAATTGATATAACTTTTTTTATTTATAAACCGATTGAGATAAAACAAACACTAAATGTTTAGTGAAGCTTACCACAATAGATTAGTGAAAACCAAATCGGTTAACCCGTTTCTGAGATTACCGGTAACACAACAAACAGACATACAGACGAATAGACAAAAATTCTATTAATCATTGTTTTGGATTCATTTGCGTTTGTGAAGGCCCCTAATATTAGTTTTTCTCAAATATCTTCCATGTACAGACAGCGATCAGTTACAGTTTTATTATATGTATAGATGAATAAGTGTATATGTAATATATATATTTTTTTGTTTTTTAGATCGTTACTATCCACGTACAATACCTTTACCAATATTAATTGGAGGTGGTGGAATTGGAGGGTTTGGTGCAAGGAGTCCTCCTGGTAGAGGATTTGGATCCAGATCTATTGCAGCAAGAGGTTTTGGAGGACGAGGCATAGGAGGTTTGGGCAGAGGAATAGGCGGATTCGGTGGAAGGGGACGAGGTTGAAGAACAATTTAAAAATAATTTATCTTTCAATGGGTGTGTGTGTTTTTTTTTTAAAGTAAACATCTTCTACATCAATTGAATACGTTAGCAATATGCATAAAAATATGACTAGAATTCTTGTTCTTTCATTTTCTAAAAGCAAACTTTTCAGCTGATAGACGTCCACTACTGGACCTCTCCCATTGATCGCCATAAAGATCCCTTGCCGTCCTAATCCAGTGGAATACCGCATCCTTGACCTGATCATCGGTCTATCATGTGGGTGGCCGACCTAAGCTACGACAATCTGTACGTGGGTACCAGTTCTGCGAGCAATGTGTCCGATCCATTGCTACTAGATGTTCCCAATTCTTCGGCCGACGTCGGTAGCTTTGGTTCTACTGCGGATTTAGCTCTGATGCAATCTCGCGAAGAGATTACAATTAATTTGAATATCATCCTGAACTCATGCCGCCTACTTAAACATATGCACTCAACCTGTGTTGAAGAAAAGGGCAGTCAGGCTTATCACTGATTTGTTTAAGAATGGTGTTGGTGCTCTCTAGTACTATGTGCAGAAGTGATGCGGTCCGTTTGCGCAATACGGTGTACAACCCATCAGTATATGCTAGCGCAAACATCTCCGACGCGCTGCAGTAACGAGGGAGACCCAACAACATACTAAGATCATTATTATATTGTACACGGAGAGCTTTGAAAGTCCGCTGCGTATAGCGGACCCACAGATTGCACTTGTACAGTATTTCGCAGTATTAAGGATAGTAATTGTAGGAGACCACACACTTGTAGTTAAGTCACTCCTTAGTGTGTGGCCGCTAGCGCCGCGGATCTGTGCCGAAAGGTATCAACAGGACACCGCTTGCAGTTTTATTGTTTTAGACTTTGCAACATTTTTTCACGACGTAGCGGCCGACGAAACCACCTACTAGGCTTTGATCTCGATTAGTCAAATTAAGGTAGACCTAACCAGGATCATTAGGATAAAATAAATATAATTTTAAGATTTTTTATTTCATAAAAATACTAATAATATAGAAGAAGGTAAGTACTAAATAAATAATAATTGCTATAAAGATTTTTTTAATAACAAAAAGGGCACTAACTGATTTTCGCACCGTGACGACCAATATGGGTAAGACGGCCCTGGACACCGCGGTGGTATTCAGGCATGAGACGCGTGGACCTGCCGGCTGCCGCCTGCAAGAGGCCCTGTGTGTACAACTGGCGATATTCGACCGTTATCTTCATTAATATATTATACTAGTACCTAAGGCACGACACATGCTTTTTATTTCATGACAGGAATGCCAAGGGTACATACATATTTTTATTCTATTACATACAGATATTGATAATACGTTTAAGAATAAAAACGTGCGTAGAATTTATAACACTGCATTTTATAACGCAGTATGAAAAATGAAATTAGTAAACGTAATTTTAAATTTAGGATAGGTAATGTTAAAAGATCTTATTCTTAAAAAAGGTTGTCATATTTATATCCCACAAGCATAGTAGACAGAGAAAGCTAACTAGGTTGTCGGGTTGATACAACATACAAATAAAACATCAGCCGAAATAAAATTTTACCAGAACACATTAATTAAATTCAACACGCTGAAACAACAATGGAATCAAATTATAAAAATGAATATTTATGGAAGTATACGCCATTGTAGAAACAAAAATTAAGCACAATATTCCTCTCATTTATCTTTATGAAAATTTGTATCGACTATTTCGACCGATGAAAAAGTTTCGAATAGTTATTAATTTTACCACTAAATAAATAGTGGATCCGTTCAAAAGTTCAATTAGTCTGAAATAATAGACAATAAAAATGTGATAGTAATTTTTTTTTCAATATGTATTTTCATTTCAGCTTGACTTTGACCTTACCATCTGAATTTAAATACCGATGGGATTAAAAGATGAAGCAATAGCTTAATAAGATTCATCCACAAATTACGGTTTACAAATTTTATGATTTTTGGATCATCTCCTCGTCCTGGTTACCTGATGACCTCTATGTAACGCTCACAACCCTCACTAGACGTGACGTCATGCCAAAAGGTAAAACAATTTGCAGTAATTTATTAATTAAAAAAAAGTTTTCAAATGTAATTTATTCAAAATTCGAACGCAATAACAATAGCTGCTACACCGCCATCAATATCTCCGAAAACACTGGCCGAAATACGAATCATTTAATTTGAAATTTAATCGAACATGGAATTGTTATTTTCATGCTCTTTTTACCATCGAGTGAGCTCGTGTGATATAATGAATGGAAAAAGTTTTTATCTGTTCATTTTTCCATGTACCATAAGTTATTTATTTTATTACGGACGCCTGCCAGTTGTCAGTTGACAAATCACAATTTATATATGTATTTATATTAGAAAGAGGAAAGATTTGTTTATCCCGGATTAGTTCAAAAACTACTTTACCGACTTTAAAAATGTTTTCATCAATAGAAAGCTCTTCTATCAATAAGTAACCTAGGCTATATTTTTACATGTCTTTTCTGTATTTAGTTTGCATATTTATCTACCTGAGTGAAGCTGGGGAGGGTTGCCAGTAAAGAATAATAAGCATTTGGTGGAGAGTGTTAGGCGGGAAATCTAAATTTGTAGTTTATTTCAAGTTTTAAGGAAAAAGTTTCAACATCTTTTTAATCCGTTCGGGGTAGATGGTGATTTAGGTTAAGCCGGCAATCCTATTCTATCTTATTTCAATGTCAAAGTTTGGGCAAAGTCAAGATGAGCAGCACAAATCAAAATACTTTTGTACGTTTACTATAATATAAACCTTGTATAAAAATCAGCCAAAAAGAGACCAGTATACTATTTCTGGTATGCAATATAGCTTACCTGCGGCATTCTCAATGAGGATAAAATGGCGCGAGCAGTGACGATGACTTCTCGAGGAGCCGCTTTAGACTCCTTCAACTCACTAAATGCACTACAACGCCTGAAAGACATTAACAATGCCTTGAATGTACCTCGAAATATATTATGCGGGTGTAAAATGCGAAAGTAACTCTGTCTGTCTGTCTATTTGTTTCTTACGCTTTCACGGCTAAACTACTAAACCGATTTAAATGAAATTTGGTACAGAGATTGTTTGAAAAAGGACAAAGCTACTTTTTAATGCGTAAAAAGTGTTGTAAAGGGTTGAAATAGGGGATTAACCTTTGTATGGAAGTTTCGTCATTTTTGAAGCTAGAAACTTGTGTTTTAGGATTGTTATTAGATAAATAGGGGGTAAAATAAAAATGATGGGATGAAAGTGAAATATGTAAGGTTTATGTGAATCCTACTTAGTATTGCAAATATATATGCGAAAGTTTGTAAGTATGGATGTATAGATGTTTGTTACTCTTTAAAGCAAAAACTACTGAATGGTTTTTATGAAGTTTTACAATAATATAGCTTATACATCAGAATAACTATAGGCTATAATTTATTTATATTAGAATTAGTGATGAAACACCTTTTTGTTAATAGTTAAGATTCAGTTTAGGAATTTGTTGTATTTATTCATTGTAGTTTTAGTTTTTATAGTTATCTCTTTATTTCATTTGTAATTTACATCCAATTATTTGTTAACTGTGGAAAAGGTGTGACGCCTACAAACCATGTAAGTGGTTTGGCGGGAAAAATTTATGTAACCATTGTAATTTTGTTGAAATAAAGAATAAAAAAAAAAGATATTGTGGGAATTGTCCATAATATAACGATAAGTGTCAAGTAAGGAGAAAAAAATTCCGCCAAATGCGAGCTATTCTGGTGTGCGCTGCAACAATTGTTAGAGTTACACGCAAATAATGTGTAATGGAAATGTATACTTTAAATAGTGAACCATCTATTAATTATAGGCGGAACGAAGTTTTCTGGGCCAGCTAGTGTTTTATAAATTTGTGACAAGAGACAAAGTATTAGAGAGATACAGAGAAGAATTAAGGAAGGTAGTGACATTTACGGAGTCATTACAAAATGTGAAATTGAAATGAACGCAAGTAAGAAATTTGCCAAGCGCTGCTCCGTACACAATGAGCGCTGTCCAACGCCCTGGGGTACACGACGCGGCGCGCAGGGACGAATAGCTTATTTTAATGTATTTATGAACTTTCTTAGCAAAATAATTAAGCCTTAAAATTAAAAATGCTGGCCAAAGTTACCTTATTAACTTTTTTAACATAGAAAGTATTATTAACCGCAATATTTACTGCGCCGGTGCAACATCTATTGGCGCGACATCTACAGAGGCAAGCTATCGGATTAAGAAATATCCCCGATCGACGAGACTGATTTGAAGAATACATTTTTAAATTACTGCATACATGGACGGAGCTAGAATTAATAGATTCTTAATATTTTTCTTTTTGAAGTTGTACTTTTTTTGGCGCTTTTGGGAGAACGACGACAGTGAATTTCTTGAAAACTTCTTGGTGTTACCATGCCAAACAATAACAAATTTTGACAGTAACCTATAATTCTTTCTAGGTTTAATTAAACCCTTATCATTTGTAATGTCTGTTTTCACTGCCTTCAAAAAGGCAGAGGTTCTTAATTCGTCTGTATGTTTTGTTTTTATTTATGTTTATTATAATTTTTATTATATCTAATTAGTTTTAAATCATAATTATACGAAGGAGTACGTTCATTACCAGGCCATAAAAAGAAGATTTATTCAATACTATTATACCTTTATCGTACGTACGTTAGTATCCTAGAATAAACAAAAAGCAATAAAGGTTATGTTACTCTTGGTGAACGCAGCTTGTAAATTGGCGCGTTATTAATTTTTCATTGCTCGCTATTTCAATCGGAATCAGTATTCGCGATTCATTCTCGCGCGAACTCGTTACTATAATTAATTGCATTACTGTTCACCAGTTCGTTTATTCCGCAGCTACGCTACTTTGTAAACTTTATTATTAATAATATGATACATAATTCAGATCTCGTTCAAAATTGAATACATTTATGTCAAAAATATCTGACGAATGTTTAACTTTAACGATTAAGCAAATATGTTTCCTGTCACCAGATACCTAATCGGCGTGTCAAAAGTGAAGCTACTTTGCTACTTACTATACTACTACTTAGCTACTAAGTCTTCAATGGGCGACTTAGTAAAATCCCTTAGTCAGCCATTAAAAGTCCCCGTGTTTGTATTAAAAAGTGTGAGCTGGCCTCGAGGAAATAAAAATTCACGAACATCACTATTTCATAAGTAAATAATCAATTGTCAGAAATATTTTTACAGAACTAAAGTAGTATAACGAGCTTCATTTTTGAATTTTGAATTTGCATGGAACACGCATAAATCTAAGGTGTTCAATATAATCTTCATTAACTTGGCTATATTAATAACAACACGACTGAATATATTGGTCCGTATTCCGTAAGTGCACACCATTTAACTTTCCGCTCAACGGTTTGAAATGCCATATCTATAGTTTATATTCTGAATAAATCTCAAATTAGTTTGTTTCATAACACATACATTTTTTTTGAAATTACATCATAGTATTACAGCTTTCATGTATATTAACATTTCTCAGTCGTCTTTTCATGTATATTAACATTTTTAAAACCATAGGGAGTTGGCAGTGCTTACAAATGCATCCACTAAGTACTACTGTACTATTCCATCAACAAAATATTAATTTTTGAAGAATCAACTATCGCCAGTGGTATTTCTCAACTTTATATCATAAGATCCTTGACAAAATCGAGATAAAGACAACGGCATGTATAATACAAGGATGTACAATTAATGGAAATCTTCTATGCCTATGGCATTGGAGACGTGTGCAGATAGAATTTGTGCCTTTTGTGGTCACTGGCTGCGACCTAAATTCTCGGTCGTTACACGTGTGGCTACCTACATGACGTTCCTTTAGCTGCTTTCATTTGCATGAAGTAATCTGGTATGCACATAAATTTCCATTCAAGAGTACTTTCATGCGAAAATATGGAATCACGCATTGTCCGACTCTCGTACATATGTAATTAGTTACGGGAACCTCTCGTGAGGAAAGGAGGGTGAAGGATGCTCGACGGATTGTTTTTAATAGTGCTCCATTTAATTTACATATTGACGAGTTGAATAATGTTACCTTACCATTGTGAAGATAAATTGAATTTAAAGTAGATTAAAAACAGAAAGATAATGAAATAATGTTCTTCAAGTATGTCAATATGATTAAGAAATACGACAGTCATTAAAGACTGCCTAATATAGGTGTGTGTATCTTAAAACCATGGAATAAGAGTAGTTTTTATATGAACTGTAGCATCATTGACATAAGTCTTAAGACGTCCTATTTTAATAGATATTGATTTGATTTAAGTTGAAGCTAAACAACTTAACATGCAAGGTATGCAACGGTTACGCCACGATTTATACTACTAGAGCCATCTATTGCAATAAAAACACAAGCAAGCATGACGAAAATAATACGATTCATGTTATAAGTCTGGAAGTACTGGAGGAAATTTACATTTTCTATAAAAGTACCAAAAGTGATTTCATATTTTCGCAGTAATCTTAAATGATAATTGATGTACATTGTATTATTAAACGTGGTGACGAAAAATTCTCAACTAACTGTAAAATTGTAAAAAATCACACATTTCTGGAAATTATCTACGAGGACTCTCGCTTTAAAAATATGTGCTTAAAAAGATAACATGTATGTATTCTAGTACATATTTTTTGTAGAGTTGCACCATCTCTCTATATGGATTTTTTATTTGCCTTGAATCAATTCTCCTTTAAACTGTAGTACATTTAACGAGAACGGGATGGACAGCAAAAGGAAATATTCTTTTTTCTGTTTATCTTTTATATGTTATGTAGATAACTCCTCTGTCTGTTAAAGGTAGGCAACGCATCTGCAACTCTTTATCTTGTTGCAGATGCCTTGTTGATCGGGTGAACTGCTTGCTCGTTTGCTTCTTCTAGTTAAAACATTACAACCCGGTACAAAATTTACAACAATTATGTTTATTTTGGTTAAATTTTGACTGTTGAACTCATATTACTCTCAAAAATGCGGTGTAAATCGAGGCACGTACAAAGCGCCACGTCGAGTAATGCAATTTCCAATCGTAATTAAGCGAATAACTCGTCACTGCGTATCCGAATTGAATACGGAAATGTAACCATTTACTCCCTATATGTGAAACGTATAACAAGTTGCAGCTATTTACGAATTAGACACTTTTACAGTAATAATAAAGTAACTATATAATGTAAAGTTTATTAATATATAGGAAAATCATTTTCATACTTATTTTCAATCGAATTTATATATGTGGTAAGAACTAAAAAAGAAAAAGAAGAAATGTGAAATGTAGAAAAGAGAAGAAGGTTCGAACTGGGGATACGAAACATAAGCGTAAAGGAATAGTACTTATTTTTACACGCTACTTATGATGCCTAGAATAGTTTTTAGGGACAATTTTCTTCATCGAATAAGGTAGTATGTATTACACGGCATTTAAAAATAAAAGTACATGTAAAGAGGTATATACAGTTGCCTGTCCTTCCTTTTACTATTAATTACACTTTTATCTTTTAAGGCCTGCACTGGCAAGCCTTTATTGCGAATGAAAACAGAGACGAAAGTAATTATGACACCCTGCCCGCATCCACTCCGCAAACGAGCAGGAAGGGGCTCGCTAAAAGGACATTTTAAGCCGACTAAATAATTCAAACCAGGGAATTATGCGTCGAAAGTTACGTCTTTGGCGACACTTCTTTTACATTTCCTATTCACTTCACCGCTCGAGCTTCTTTGATCTTTACGCTTCGTAATTGGACTTTAGTAAAAGTTTCTGTCATATGTAAAAAGCGTATGTACTATGTTATAATATAAAGCGAGCAAATGTTATATGAAAATATTTCGGCTATCTTGGAAACGCCTTCATTGCTTTGGACGAAATTTTGTATAAGGTACGGTTTTTATTTTTAAATTGATCGGTATATGTGTGTATAAAAACGCGAGTTCTCAAAAAAAAATATCGCACCATCTTTAGGGGCAGGCACTAAATCCTTTGACTACATTGCAAGATCTTACTGGAAAATTTCTGTGACAACGTCATTATTAAAATTCTAAATATCAGAGAAAAACAGGATTGTATGATAACAATGCAGAGCTAAGCTATAAATTTAGAGCCAAAACAATTCTGTTCTTTTTTCAAACGACTTCGAAAAAAAGGAAGTTCTCAATGCACTAGTATGTTTTGTTAGGTCAGAACTTCGACATTTGTGAATCGATGGCTGATTATTTTTTTGTAATCTATAGTTGTTTCTAGATTGGTCCTGTTTATTTTTTTAATCCTATAAATTAAGGTAGGCAACGCATCTGCAACACATGTGCTTGTTGCGGATGTCTACGGGTAGCGTTTACTTAACATCAAGGGATCCGCTTGCTCGTTCGCCATCTTATTCCATAAAAAAACCCTGTTCGATAATTGGTTCTGGAACCTGGAATATTATTCAGGATTTTTGTGAATTGAAGTCGTTTTGTTATACTTTTACTGTATTTAAATTATTTACTACATTTATCGTTTACAATAATGGGTAAAATTATTAAATAAATACAATTTGATTCCATCATTCCATTTTGTACAAATGGTATAAAACCTTGCATTTTGTGGGCATATTACGGAATACTACGCTAATCGTGAATTATTGGGGGTAATTATATCAGCTCTACATTCTAGACGACACATTTTAACCGGAGTAGGTTAAGTGTAAGGAATGGAAGCCTTATTACTTACTTTAATTATTACTTCTTTCCTATTTCTTTTACAAAGACAAGAAGCCACTGTAAATGATTTTATTTAATTAAGTATAGAATGCAGCCCCGTTTAAGGAAAACTAAGTTCTTCACTGCGGTACGATTTGAAAGGTTCGACGGGGAAAATGCTACAAATTTGTAGAAAATCTATGTAAAATAAAAACTACGGAATGATCCTTCTCTAGCGGTATTTGTAAACCAATAAGAGTTAGGGTCCTTTAAGAAGCGAGCGTACTCCTTCCTTGAAGGCCTGCAGCGCATCTAGTTCCTTTGATATTGTGGTAATTCAAGGGCTGCGACGATCACTTAACTTTAGGACCCGTTTGTCCTCTTGCCCTATAAAAAATTGCTGTCATATTAATATTTATATATTTATTTATTGACACCCAATACATGTTATCATCGAGCCATGTTGTTGGTTTAAAATAAAACTCTAACATCATTGTACTATATTTAAAAAGCCTGCCGCAGCGATAAATGTTAAAAGATTGTTTTGGAGAGATTTAGTGGTATTTAGATCTTTGCATTTGAGTGTCGCAGTGTAATAAAGTGTAACAACTCCTCTAATTTGGTGGCGGATCTTCTAAAGCGGAGTTTGATGGATGGCAGTTGTCGATAAACAAGATATGAGCGAATTGCTCATTTTAGTTTTTCTCATATATAAAAAAAATAGTTAAACTTGCTATGAATTTCTGTTTGTTGTTGAGGTCAAGTTGAAGGTATTACAAAAAGTTCATATAAGTTTCCAGCGTTTCTTCTTTTTCTTTTCTGCCCTTTTCCCACTTTTTATGCGGGGTCGGCACAGTATGACCGTAGTCCTGTAAATAATTACTGGCTTTTTTTTGCCGGCCACTTGCTTGACGCCAACCCTCTCTGGACACATGTATATGAAATATTAGTAGATTATCGAAATAATTTACTCATATTTTTTGTAACCATTCCCAACCAACCTTAATTTTGGTTGGAAATGGTTTACGACTGCAGTCAAATATCAGATTAGAACCCACGACCATGTTGTGTATGTATGTTTCGCAGTCCGTACCCTTAACCATTAGGCTATTGGCGCTTTAAATTTTCAGCGTTTATATAATATAAACTATTGTTTTCGTTTTTTCCCTTGTTAGTTTCAGGAGAGAAACGAATTACTTTAATGACTTATTCGCAGCCTGTAAATATTTGCACCAAAGGCAACATTGAAGAAGCTAAAAGCTTCTTTCTAGAAGCTGTCTGGTTTTTCTTTGCCTGGGTCGACTTTATGGTCCCGGCTTTTGTAAAGAAGTCGTTCTTTAAAAATATCTTTTACCTACAATTTCTTTCCAGAGCCATTTTACTTTGTTTGCTTAATGTGCGATTTTATTTAAACTAAGTAAAAACCAACTGATAAATACAACATACTCTCAACTTTTAATCGAACAGCTCCGTAATAATTATAAATAAAAATATTAATGATTCTCATGAGACATTATATTCTTCATTTTTTTGATTCACATGTATATGTCTACTTCAGTTTTTAATTATTTATCACAGGCCGTAAAACAATAAAAAAGTTGCACTAATAGTTAAAGCCTTATTCGAGAATTAAACCCAAGCCAGCCACAAGCTTCACTCTCATTCATATAATTCATGACTTATTTCATAACCAGGTATTTTTGAGCACAGTTTTCATCGTCATAAAAGCCATTTGCAAGTACTAAAAAGTGTAGAAAACGTACCTATTCAAAAGTTCTTTTCCTATATTTCAGCCTAACGCAAACTTTTCAAAACATATTTAAAATTATGGAATAATAAAGCACAGGATTCTCTCTTCGTCTTTTTATTAAATGCTAAAAGGCCTTGGATTTAACTAAAAAGGCAGTTCTCTAAATGCATGTTGGATGGTGTGCTTGCAAGGTTTAATAACTTCATTACTTATCCCGGCAAAGTGAACACTTTGTTACGATTTAGTTATAAAAGTTACTAACTATAAAACTCACGGCCTTTTTTTAAAATAACTACTGTTACTCCCAGAACTGCTTGAAGCTGGGAAAACATTTTTTTCTCTTTACGAGAATGAGCGATTAATTTTTTGAACTCCAGATTGTAGTCAGCAGAAAGGAAAGTTTATCAGATCATTTTTTAAATTGAAATGTAATAGATTTGATTATGTATTCTATTTTGGACATGATTTTAGATAAGGATTTTCAAACATATACTAACTCTTCTAACAGTGGTAGAGTTCGCAACAACATCTGTTGCAAGAATGGGCCAACTTTATATAATGAAAAAAATATAACTATATAAAAATATAACTATAATGTTATCTATCATAAAATTTTAAGTTATTTTTTTTGTGGGTGGTAGAACCAAAAGTTGTGATGTAGCTATGCACATCGGTGATCACCTACGGTGCCATCGTTTGGTGGTCTAAAACGAAACAGATAACCAACAGCACGCAACAAACTTCAGAGCTGTCAGAGACTAGCGTGCATGGCGACAACTGGCAGCATGAGAACAACCCCCATAGCTGCCCTTGAAGCTATAGTGAATCTGACACCACTACACATCCATATATAACAGGTGACAACCTTATCAGCCGTGAAATTGCGCAACCTGAACCTATTACCGGATCCTACCAGAAAACCGGTAGGATCCCGCACGCGTCAAAGGTAAAAAACAACGCGAACTGTGGATCTATACGGTTCGACCAAGACGAATTTCGGCACTGACTCAGGTGTCTGATGTCCAGGTCCTCTCTGAACATCAAAATACATAAATCACTAGGAATACACAACACAGTTTTCCAGGCAGAATGCATTGGAGTGATAGAAGCAGCACAAGCCATACGTATACTCTCAGACATTATGGCTGTGCTACAGGCACTGAACAGCAACATACACAACCTCCCACTAAATTCCTCCTTCCCTAGTCGCCAACTCCCAACCCCATAATCATCAATCCCCCAACCCCAACCACCCAACCGATTAACCGATTGTATATTCGAATATGAAAGAAAAACACATCCCATCATAACTTTATTATATAAAGGAGTTTTGGAGTATCCTCTAGCCAAATTTTAAAATATTACCAGGTACGCTCACATCTAAGAAAATGGCGTCCATTCCCTGCGCTCACATCTAAATCCATCCCCCGGAATCTGTTCCACGAAAGTTAAATCGGATACCACGATACGTTATTACATACGATACTTTATTGTCCTAGCAAGCGTATAACAACAATGCATTCAATCTGGTTCGACGTACATGATGATATATGATTTGTTTAGCATCTACATTCGGCAATTAGCTTTTTATAATAATTATGAATGGGACACAAATACCCAAGAGAAAACTTGTAGGCAAGCAAAAAGTTCACTCTAAAGACTAAATTGCAACATCCACGGTAAAAGTTCCGAGTCTAAAGGTTCTCTGTAGGAGTTACTTTTACTTCTTTTTTATTTCTACTCTGTAAATGTGGTTTTCGAAAAATATTTACGACATTTTTCGCAAACTGTCGTTCTTTTTAATTAACGCGCTTTTATTAAGTTTAATGTGTATATTTACCTTAAGTAAATAGGCTGTTGCTCAACTAGTGCGCACCATATCACCAGTTAAAAACAAGTAGGGTTGTAGCCAACCACCAAATTATTAATTTAAAAAAAAACAATATAACATTCATGACTTTCACATAAGTCAGAAGAGATACAAAGGTTTGCCAGCTTTAAGAAAATAGAGGAAGTAGACAAGGAAGAGAAGGAATGGATTTGAACGTTTTCTTTTCCTTTTTTATTTCATATTCTCCCACCACACTACATTTGTGGGTAGCGTTTGTTCCTTAACACGACGTGAACTGATTGCTTCATGTATAAAGATTATTTTTTGAGACAGTAGATAATTTTATTGCAGTTGTGGTATTAAAGCACTGGCAGTTAGGCATATAATAACTAGAAATGTAAATCGGCAAGGGTTTCTGCGGTAGTTGAAGAGCCACTGTGCGGTCTCTTTAATGTTTAAGTGAATGTGAGCGAGAATATGAAGTGGTTAATTTGAATTCTGTCCGGAACGCGGACAGCCGGCGCGCCGCGGCGGATGCGAGCTTCTGTTAGCTTTCCTTTTTTATACGTAGAAAATCTTTACCCTCGTACGTCTTATTTAAATACCATCATAAAATTAAATCTAATTAGATAATTAAATATTAATGAAGTTGAAATATTTACCTTTTGTAGTCATGTTGAGCTCTTATTTCTTTTACTACTGTTAATGATTAACATGAATAATTGTACTAATATGTAGTTTGTTGGGAAAAGAAATGGTATATTTGGGCAGATGTAATCTTCCTGGTCAATAACGTTGTAGATGTCTTAATAAGTACACACTTAAATATAGATTTTTGATAAATATTCTTAGAATCCATCTCCATTTAATATTTTACAATGGTTTTACCCAAGATTTGCTTTTTAATACAATGTGCATATTTAATAAATCGTCATGTTTTAAGGTAATTTAAATATAAATATTTTTAACTTGAACTGCTTTAAAGTAGGTAGCTCAATATTACGGGACATTTTAGTAGCTTTATCGTAAAACAAAAGACGACAAAACAAAGATGGCGAACGTTTCTCGAGAACTTAATTATATACTCCGCGTTACATTACATTGTCCATGTGGCGACGCTTTGATCCTTTTAAATGATTAAATAGCTATGTTTCGTTCCAACATTTTCATGTACTTACCTTTAGTGACATTGCTGTTTTTGTTAACATCAACTTCATCGGGTTCTTACGGATAGAAAAAGTAAATGATTTGTTAATGAAGAAGCAAAAAAGACGGTGTCATGTATACAGTTGCTGATGGCCGACAAGTTTATACATGTGTATACGTATAAACTACCAACGTAATGGATACTTTGAATTGTTTAGTTATCTTGCATGTTCATTCTTGTTCCATGAAGACAAAAGAGGGCGCTGAATCTACAGAAATGGAAATTAGCGCGTGATTATTATCACAGAAGAGATGAATGCCGATCCGATAATGACGAACCTGACGAGAAGAGTTCTCGCGACATTCGATTATCTCGGCAACGGAATTGTCTTTTATCACATTGATAAAACAAGACAAGTACAACAAATTATTCTAGAGGAGGTTTGGCATCAGGCGGCCGGCCGTAAAAACTGTAGCCAAAACCTACACGGTTTGGACTACAATCATTCTGTGCCGATCCCACATGGGTAGGAAAAAGGGCAGAGAAAAGATAATCTTTATTGTTATTGTTACATAAATAATACTCCAATATTCAACGTACAACTCGTATAGTAAGTACTATATACTTGTAGGTTAATGGTTTGTTTTTATCCAAGTTTTTATAAATAATCAAACTTTTGCAGCATCTTCGCATTTTATCTTTTTGTTTAGCAGTTTTGTACTCATTGCCTTGTTTGTATTACGTAACATGTAAAATGGTATATGATTTTGATTTGTTTATGTCTCTATTATTTATGTTTTGGTCTAATGATTTTTCTAATGTTGGGTAAGTTGTATAGGTAAGCAATATTCTTCTTTATTTCAAGTCACAAATTGTGTTTGTGTGTATATATGTATTAGAGCATGTTACCAGCGTATCATTCGTTTAAATAAATAATGAAACACATATTTTAGTTGATATTATACAAAAATAGTAATCATTTCTTTATTATTCAGACATCAAATAATTCCATAATATTAAACATATAAAAGAAAGTATCTAACTTTGTATTAATAGATTAAAATGCAAAAATAACAGTAATATTAATGTAAAAATAATTATGTACAAAATTGTAAATGCCCGTTTAAAGTTAAGATAAATAAATAATTTTGTTTGTTACGTCGAATTAAAATGTTATTGTTGTATATCCTTTGTTTATATTGAGTGTCGGTATCCATTAGCTATCTAACGAAGGCTTACAAACGGCTAGTGATAATGGAAAATGGATTAAAGAGAAAATCCTAATGGTAGCCAAAGCTCTCAATTGAGCGCTGTTGCATATTTATTTTCAACCCGTACTGTTCTAAATAACATGTGCTAAACCCGCTTATACTCTGTACAAGGTGATTAAATAAAGATGAAAAATACTTATTCATTTGGTAGCAAAGGTATTTCATAAAAAAAATATATATAAACTAGATTTTTAATGGCAAAAATTCATTTTTAAATATTTTGAGTCTTTTACGTTCTATGAATTTATTGTGACGCGAGTTGCATTTTGAGCATATTGTTCACGCAAACCTATAAGATTTTCCCCTACGAAATATCGTCTAACGCAGCTAAAGAAGTTTCACTTTGAAAAGTGTTGGAGTTTAGTGATTAGGCGACCGTAGCAATGAGAGTTCGATCATCTTACTGGATAGAACACAGATAATTAATACGTAGTGTACAGCCACTATTATGATCAAAAGCACCTTTTGATCATAATTGTGGTTTAAGGTTGAATTTGCCGTCTCAACGTGCTGGCCACTTTGAATCCAAATTAAACCTTCATGGTGAACTTTATTTCAATGTTAAATGTATTTCAGGTAAAGACTATATCACTTTATATTTTAAATAATCTAAAAAAAGTTCTTTCACAAAAGTTTAAATGGCCTTCTTATTTGATGATAAAGGAATAATGCAGACAACAATGATTAAACAAGAATATTTAATCCTACAAAAATAGTTTTCAATTTTTTTTCACTGTAAATGTCATAAGTACCGAGGAAATTAGATTTTTCAAATCAAAGAGAACTTTAGTATAAACTGTGTTATAGTATTCTAGAGATTAGTTTAAACAAAAAGTTCTTGTCGCTTGGGACGCATATACTACGAAAAGATATCTCACCTTTGCAATCCACAGTTCAATATGGATGCCAATACTTTTCACCCTTCATGTGATCAAAGTTTCGCCGTAGTCAAATTACACAAGTAAAAATTATAATAGTAGGGTGGGCTACTTTTCCGCAACTCTACGACTAATGCGTATTTTGCGTAATAATTCTTATATATATTAACTATCTATATCTACTATAATCCATGTTATACGGATTTGTAAAGCTCAATATTATAAAATGTATTGCATTTTAACTTCAAATTCGGACGTATCAAATTTGACATTTTGTGAATCAAATTTGGACTTCTACGTGTAAAAGTCAAATTATGAATTTTGCTCATAAATTTAGATTTTTACTAATCAAATTCATCAACGTTATATGTAAGTATTCGAATATGATTTTTAAAAAGCTGAATTTGCAAAATTCCGAATTTTAAATTAAAAAATCTATTATATTAGAAGCAAAAGTAAACAATTATGTTCAAAATTATAAGTGTTTGAAAATAAAATATATGACTATATGATTGTAT
This sequence comes from Papilio glaucus, assembly GCA_000931545.1. NCBI lineage: Eukaryota > Metazoa > Arthropoda > Insecta > Lepidoptera > Papilionidae > Papilio > Papilio glaucus. The sequence goes on from JWHW01001428.1 coordinate 19,597, forward strand.
CGCTGCGGCAAACTCGCTAGTGTAATAATGTCGGGATTTTAAAAGCTTTTGCAAATACGAGGAGTGAAATATTATAAGAGTGTCTAACTTATATTCTGTGTCGAAAGTTGCGCAAGTTCTGTAGCTGTTATTTTTTTAAATAATTTTAATAACATTAAATTGAACTTTGCTACTTCTTTATATTCTACCGGCTGATCGTAATTTTGAAAAGATTGCCTTCGTCAGTTAATAATCGATAGAGATTTATTATAAACTCAATAAAAAAAATGTAAACTGCACGAATCTTTAACAATTTGACATATCATTTTAAGCACAACAAACCAATTCTCTGATAACCATATTTTTAAGATATTATTTTAATATATAACTAATATGTCTGACCTAACGAATCTAAATTATAATTATTTTCTATTCTGATTTAAACTTAATTTGACTTCGACAGTTATAAGATGTTAATAATGACAGGTCAAATTGTAAATTATTCGTTCAGTTCACAATTTACTGACAGTTTGTAATATGCCTAGTTATACTGACGACTGACGAAGTTCACAATCGGTCGGTCACATAATATACTCTGATTGCGTACGGAGAGTATAAAATTTATTTTATTGTACCTAGGGCTTATATATATATACATTCATTTTCTAATTTATTTTCTCACACATTTACATATTTTAAGTACATTACACAAAAATGATTTAATTACATTAATTTCATAATTGAAATCCTAATTTTCAACGCGACGTGGAAATATAAAATAAATGGGAATCTTTACTCTTTTAAAAGTCTCAAAGCCAGTTAGGCAGAGATGTAAAAGAAAAGTAAAAAATTACCCCCTCGAGAAAGATTACTTCTTTGTTTCAAACCTTTGCACTTTGCAATGAAGTTAGTAAAGGAATATCATTTTAAAAATCTTGTGAACTATATGTAAAACGACTTTTGTTACCCTTAAAAAATCTGAAGAAATGAAAAGTTGCATTAGAAACATATGATCATAGACTGTAATCGGTAAACAGTGGTAGAGCGTGTAACAACAACATCTGTTACACAAATGGTGGAATGTTAGAAGACAGGCTTGAAGTAGTAGTTAACTTCTTCCGTAAGAAAAAAAATAAAGACTATAATTTATGGACGTAGATATTGATAGAATACAGCACAAACTTTGGTTAAAGTATGGATCAGAAGTACGATGAATTCAGTGCAAATAGCCGCCTAAGATCCAATAATAAAGAAAAGTTATTGGTCCTCACTTCACTTTTTTCCAATATTGTGCCCAACGAAATGGTTACAATCATTTTAAAATTATATATGATCAATTGTTTTTTTTTAGTAGCCGATCACTTTATGAAGTAAAAGTTTGCGCACCTACATTCGTACATCACATTACCACGGCGTTCATTTGCTAAATATTTGAGCATATGACTACTATACTAAATTTGATTAAGAATAATGGTTATTAATTAAAACAGTCGACTCTCTGTACTTAATTCAAAATTTAAAGAGAAGAGTAAACTGAGCGGAACATTCGCAGCTCGGTGCCGCGGTTCCGGACAGAATTCAAATTAACCACTTCATATTCTCGCTCACATTCACTTAAACATTAAAGAGACCACGCAGTGGCTCTTCAACTACCCTCTGCACTCTACATTTTTACTGCTCCACATTTTTCCTTATTATTTGTATTTCTCTCAGTATTTTTCATGAAAAACATAGAAAATTATTATTATTTAAGAAAATTATACGGCGTAGCGTATAATTTAGGAAAATAATGTGTAATAACTCGATAATTAGGCATCCAACTTGGGGTTAGATACCCTGATAGCATCTACTCTGATACTAGAATTATCTCTCGTAACCTTTTTTTTTTTTACCTAATTATTTTATTTTTATAGGAAAACTTACAGCTATATTAAAACATGAAGCTTAAACAATATCTAAAGGCTAATAAAAGTTTCCACAAATGGGTAGCTAATAATAATTAATTATTGGAAAACTATCCTGCACAAGAAAATAGAAGA
>JWHW01001433.1:10722-23121 GCA_000931545.1 Papilio glaucus
TATGATTTGTTTTGTTAATCTAAGCCACCGATCCAGATATCAGCTACCGGTATCAGTTACGGTCGAGTTTCGAGAAAATTTCGAAGACTGTATAGTTGTGTGATAAATGTGATTTAAAGATTTAAAAAAAAGACTGACTGTTTATATTTATGTTTTCTTTGTTTATCCCTCAAAACATGATCCTTGTAAGGAAGTATCGTTTACGGTGTCGGTTTCGGCCGAATCTGAGATTGTTGACGAAATTCGGTTTCGGTTTTCGGTCGTAAAAATCAATTTCGGTCGGACACTAGTGTGAGTGTTGTCACTGTCTTTGTAACACTTTTGACCGGTGATTTTGTATGAGTATAACAAATCCATAGTACAACATTTATCATCGCCTGGACCATGATAATTGTTGACGGCCAATCCGTTCTTTGTAGCACAAATAAAAGATCAGTACTAGTGACCTCATAAATTTTAGCAGGAAAATATGACCTTGTGAGTCTTGACAACTAATTTACATGAAATGTTTTCGGTGGGTAGTTTATTTCCAAAGTTTTTGATAGTTTGAAAATAAATTTCAACGTTCAAATCAAAACAATTTGAATCCTTTGTAAAGTTCATAGTTCACAGACGGCTGTCTGGCTTGCTGACTGACATAGCCCTATTGAATTTAATAATATCATTTCTTAAGGCCATCAAAATGTACAAGTCAATGACCTTAGAATTGACTTATAATTTTATATTAATTATTAATAGCGGTGAACCCAATTCAAGATAGAAAAATTGTTCATTATATTAAATATATTATTTAAATTAGAGTCCTCAAAAACCTCTCTTCACGTGTAGCTTATTAGCACTTATATGTGGTGAGATAATATTCAGGGTAACATCATTACAATATACAAAATTGCCAAGGTCCATAAGAAATGATCTCTCTCAGTCAAAAGAATATTAATTTTGAGTCTAAGTAATGATTATCCATTGCCCATAATAGCCCAATATCGCCATCTATAAACACAAACGAAAATTACTTATGCAGTATGGTCAATGACCATTTGATTAGTGCCACCTTGCGGAGTTTCTATACACTACTTCAACATTACAGATCTTTATAGATTTATCGTTATATTATATGCCCATATGTCATAATTGTTATGGATATAATAATTTTACACCCTCATACGTTTATGAAATTATTTTTTTGTATAGTAATACAATGCTCTACTATTTAAAGAATAAATACTCAAATGGTCTACGACCATGTAACTAGCGCCATCTCTTAACCACCAATACAATCACTTCGATCTTAGATCGTCTCATTAAACAATATTTGTTACAGCAAAGTACTTTAACAATAGAATTAATCGTAGGTGCTTAAATTTAAAATGTATTCAAAAAATTTACAAAACAATAAAAAGGAGAAACCGGACAATTTATTGTGCTTTATCTGTCGACGATGCCGCTAGATGGCAGAGGAGAGCTAAGTGATCCCATTTTCGCCAGTATTTTAGGCACAGTATACACGCATCGTTTTCTGTTAAAAGTTATTCTTTGCATAAAAAAAAACAAGGCCAAGCAAGATATTGATTTGAACTGCAAATATTATTAACTGATCCAAATACCATTGTGTTACATACTCGCAAGGGGTAGTTTTGGCTAGATATGACATGAAACAAACTGCACAAACCCTGGGGTTCGATTTTTAAAAAGGAGCTTTCGAAATCAAAACCATATGGTTGAAATTAGCGATATGAAACGATAACTATTATAACAAACTAGCGGAGACGGGGAGACATGTTAAACATTTTCATTTGACAGATGTCAAAACGTAGATTCATTGTTTCTGACAGAATCTAATGCAAGTAAAGAGACCTACCCTTTTTAATTTTTATATCTCTGCATGTCAAAAAACCATTCCTAATTTAAATTAATATTTTTTGCTAGTTTTCGATTAAGAAGTCGAAGTTCCTCTTCAAAAAATGACCCACATGTGCGAGCTTCGTAGCCTTAGTTCACAATAGTGCGTGCAAGCTCTGAAACCAGAGCCCTGTTTTCATAGATATCGTGTCTAAACGCGAGTGCATCAGCAGCCTTAAGCCGTGTAGTCTGTGACCGTGTTATTTATCGCGCCATTACTGCGCGGAGCCTTAAATCATCACGTGACGTCGCCCCAGAGCCGCTACGTGTGCCTTAATGAATGGCGGACGCTGCTACCAACTTTTTTTCTTCATGAAATTGTTCAGAGAGCACTTAGTAGGAAAAAATAGTAGGAAAATGTGAGGTCTGGCGATCACTTCCATTTGATAGTTCAATAGAATATAGTTTAACGTACCTTGCGGTTTATCACGGTAGTAAGTTACTACATTGAATACATCGCTAGGTATCTAAGTACAGGTAAGTAAGAGGGTAAGCGGTACTACGCACTTAAATACCTAACTAACTGTGTAGTAGATTTGTAGCCGAACCGAGCAGATCTTAACTGTAACAGACGGTGTATAGTTTGCTCCACATCGAGATAGAATTTTTGTAAACAAACGTGACTTGCCATGGCGGCCATTACGCGTTTTACTTCGTGAGTGAGATAAAGTGAAATGAAATTGTATTATATGGATTGCTAATGTTTATGCGATGTGAGAAAAAAATGTTTTTCGAAAATATTTTGTGATTTACAAATTTTAATTTTAACATAAAAGGTAAGGTTTGTTTACAAAAATTCCATTTTGATTTTGATTTAATTTGGATCAGTTCTATCAAGCAGGGACACGAACACAGACAGTTAATGAAAGTTTTACAATCGAAACCAATGAACCAACAATGTTTCAGTTCTTGAATGTTACGTTCAAATTAAATAGAAACGATAGCAGACCAAATGCGGGTTGAAAAAAGGACAAAAGAAAATTAAAAATCGTAATAAGAAAGAGGTCCCGACAATCCTTTGTGATGATATATATAAAATGTGACAAACGCAAAAATACCCCCAACAAAGCGCATATATTACAGACATTATCGCGTCTTTTGCCCCACAAAAGGTTGAAAAGTCGCGTTTCGCACGTATCGCCTTATCGTCGGTCTGCTCGAACCCTTACGTCGGAGGGAGCATTACGCTGGGCGCTAATTTACAAGCGCACAGCGGGTTTTACTATAGCATTCTTTATCTAACATATAAAACAAATTTAACTTAACACTCGTATGCTACCCTGGTACAGTACAGTAGCAGTTGTTGCACGAATGGGTCGGCAGAACAGAAAGAGTACCACCGTTGTACAAAATGCAGGCGTGAAGTAGAGAATTCATACTTCTGCTTTTAAACATTAAGTGCGCCGTTAGCTCTTTTGCTGCCATCTGCCACACAGAAAAAACTTTAGGCATCTTGATGGTTGGCACTCCACTACCGTATTGTATTCGCGTAATTGGCTGCCTCGCACAGCCGCGTTAGGGTCTCTAAATACGACTAAGGGAAGGACCCTTAAATAGCAAGCACACTCTTACATTCCGGTGTTATAGATGTTCATAGACGTCGGTGATCGCTTAGTATGAGGCGACCCGCAGATCGCTCATTTTTGCTAATACCAAAGGAACTGCATAAAACTTAAAGAAAAATGTTCCTAATAAAAATTAAATTACTGAAAATAGACACTAATTTCTACAAGTTCTCATGTTCAATTATGTTTCTTTATAAAACCGCTACATCTTAAGACTTGCACCAAAAATTTACTTTCCAGGGAGAATTATCAGGAGTCGTTCAAATGATTTATGTACACAATTATTGGGTTATTCAGGTACGATGTTTTGCGATGCGATCCCGCCTCGATAGAACTTTTGAGACAATGACGTTTAATTTACTGCCAGTCGAGGGATCCAGTATTACACGTACAAACGAAACGAAATCTGACTAGATTCGAATGAAATATCCTAGCCTACTATCCTGAGACCTCATTAGTTTAGTATGCTAATGAGTACCTTCGCTTAGAGTAGATACTGAATTAGGAAGGGCATATGTGTCAAAAATAATGTTGGTATAATTTTTAAATGTATTTTAATATCGACTAGCGAGGCAGTATTTTAAATGAATTTTATACATGATAGTCCATTTCTTGATTGATGTCAAATTGATCTGTATTTTGATGTAATAATATTATAAAGTAATTTTTAAATTAAATTCACTTTATTTGCTTATAGAATTAAAGAATACGAATGCAAATCCCGAATATAAATTAAATGCTCTGGCACACCTTAATCACTCATAATTTATGCACCATTTACAATGATATATGTACATGAGTGGAACAAGTTTAAATTCGACCATCGCTCATCGCATTTGCCTCTCCCGGTGCACACTGACTCGCGTCTTCCAGCTTCCAGCCGCGACGGGAATAACCTGCGGGATATTTCAACGCCGCCGGAATCTATCAATGTCTGGATCGCTCACCGCAACGGGCCTGCATAAATCCCACAAGTATAACACAATTTTGACATATCATTGATCTATCCGACTGAGGATCATCTCAACACCTAGCTCCTGTCTCCCGGGGGACGTCAAACGAAAACTATCTCACCTTACCTTTAAGATCGACACGTTTCTATCGTGATGTATTGCGTACATTACTGTTTTAGTATAGAAAGGTTTCGGGATACAACAATGCAACCGGTAATGGAATCGGTCGAGTTCAATACGAAAGCAAATCTTAATTTCTTAAAGTTGCTACGTGGTATACGAATCGAATAGTTGTAACCACCAACTATAATTTAAAGTAAAATAAACTCTGTCACGTTTAGTTAACGGTACATTTTGAACGGATGTAAGAGTTAGTAGGACATTTCTATAGTAGTTGAAGAGTAGATAGTTTGAGAGACAGGTTCTATCAAGCGTTGACAACTACATAATGTCGACGTGTATTTTATTCGGTAGGTGTGAGCTCTGTGCAAATGTACTCTGCGAGATTGTCTGCACGGGAATACGTTTTCTCGTGAACAAACTGAACAGGTATTGGTAAATGTTATACATTCGTCAAATGTCCTATTGTTATGAAGAGAAGATAAACTTTTAGATCTTGTCTACAAGAACGCTGATTAAGAAAGAAAGTAAAAAATATTAAACACTTTATTTGTCTTTACTTCTTCATTTCCATGATACATTTTAGTCCTTTTTGCCCGACTGACAGGTGGGTATGTATATACTTACGTTTTAAGCGATTTTGAATTGGTTTGTCATTAAATTTGTATTGTTCTTTGGAGAAGAATACGAAGAGGGGGTACTGACAATCGGATTTATTGGTTTTTAAATGAACTATTGCTTGTAACCCGACTGACCCAGAAGGAGATTAATGTTGTATTATGTATGAATGTATTTATGTCCATTCTGTATTAGCATCATCATCCATTCTGTATTAGTATAGCGTCATTATCAATTTCCCCTCCGAACATTTACTCTTAAGTGACAAACACTAGTTGTCCTTTTTTTTCTTATAATTTTAATCACGCTATCCTTTTTACACCATTTGACATATAGTAATGCTGCTGTCACTGTGTTTGGAACACTTTTGTATGAGTATAACATGTCTATTGTATAAAATGTCATCGTATACAGCGGTATCTTCAGTAGCAGCCGTTGCTAGGTCTATGGGCTCGTTCAAATGGGTAAGTACCACGACCTGATAGAATACCGCTCTGAGGCTGAGGTGGTACTGTGTTGTGTCTCATTGCAATTAAAGTACCGCTAGTCCAGCGCGTTAAATTCTCTTTCTTTTCTGTATGCACTTCTCTTATCTACTCAAGTCTGGCAACACATCTGAAACTCTATTGATTGTTTTAGATGCTGCTGAGGTTAGGTACATTAGTGCATAGCTACAAATGCTCTCGGTTTCGTATCGTCGCGCCATATTTATATTACTGACATAAAATCAACAGTTTCTTAACCACTGTGTCACGACAGTGTTAGCAGGTTCGGGGTCTATGCTCGTTTACCGTTTTCAGCCATAAATAATTGTCCTATTAAAAGGTTAAACGAATGAACTGACTGATTGACTAATTAGTCAGTTTGATGCAAATCATATCAATGTACAGACCACACTGCTGAACCTAGAGAGAAATTTTCCACTAAGATTTCTGTTATTACAAAAACGAACACCAAAAAAGGATTTTTCCTAAATTCATACCCTAAAGGTCTAAAGTAGGGGATTAAAGTTGCTATGGAGAATGAAATTTGACCTCATATGTATATGATCTATCAAATAAATAAGGCTTCTTAGCTAAGCAATCGTCGGAAACTGCAGGGCACAGCTATTTATTACCTTAACTTAAAGTATTAACGAGTAAAAGTATTTTAACTTCATCGTCTGATAGTCCACTACTGACACTTATATAGAGTAAATAAAAAATTCGTTTTCTGTAAGTCCTTGCGTGGCTTCATCCTGTCACACCTGTCGGAAGATGACGTATCTGATCGTACGTTCATTTTATACTGTCAATTCTATAATTCAGTTCATAATTTTACAGACTATATCAGACACATTGCAATAAATTAGTCGCAATAAATATGTAAATTCTATTTTAATTAAAGGACCTTGCGATTTCACTCGCTCGCGATACACATCGCTCCGAGTACATCTTGCCCGCTTAGAGTTATTTTTATTTCTGCTCGGCTTTTAAAGATCTTAGCGTGATGTTAAATATCCCATGACCTTCTTTAGTAATTGAACTGTCAAATGCAAAAAGATTTTTTCGAATTCTATCAGTAATTCCTGATATTAGAACGTTCTAACAAACAAACACTTCAGCTTTAAAAAGTTCTCGAGTCTATTAGTTATAAAGATATCTCAAGTGAAATCCTCTAATATTTAGCGACATTTTTACTTACTTTTTAAATGGAGACGCTATAATTCGAAACACCGACCAATCAGGTCACAGAGGTACACAACCAATTCTTGATCTACTGAAGCATTTCATTGTAGACCTATTCTATGCTGACTCTTCAGGGTTACGAACTTTTTTCCAAGGAGAACTTATATCGATCAGATTAGTAGCATACTAAAGTATTACGATATAAGGAGTACCCGTAACCGACGAGCTTGTATGCGTATATGTATAGATGTAGAAGAAGGTTGACTACCCCTCTAGGTTAATGGCGTGAGTGTATATTTATTAATTATTTATAAAATTTATAATAACATCGCTGCTTTTTACATCCCTAAACATCATAGAACATAGACTATATTTTCTTCGAGATGTATGGATGTAGAAGAAGCTTGACTACCCCTCTGGGTTACAGGCGTGAGCGTATATTTATTAATTATTTTTTTAATTTATCATAACATCGCTGCTTTTTACATCCCTAAACATCATAGAACATATACTATATTTTCTTTTATCTTCGTCTTTGTATATATCTTATTTAGCATAATTAATACTTGTTTTAATTATATATGTTCGAATTGCATGGCATGTCGCAGGTCACTCTGTCTTAAGCAACTACAAAGAACTTAAAAAGTTTGGTTCGGAGTTATTATGACATCTTATTTCCCATCACAATGATATATTCATACATACCAGCGTTATCTAATACCATAAAAATAAATGAAGGCCTAAACACGAACCTTGGCAGATGACGTCCGAAAAAAAAACGAAATTAAAAAGAAAAAGTGGCAATAAATAAAAAGGAGTTATCAGATTGGGCGGGTGTATAATGTTTTAATAAATAACTCGTTGGGAGAACTTGTGTGTGTGTGTGTATGAGCGCTTCTTTTTTCAAATTAATAATAATACGAAATAAATCAATAAAAGAATGGAAACATTTCAGAAGTGGCTCCGCTTGAATGATTTGTTGTAATGCGAGTGTTCGGTGCCGTCTGTTCCTTGTTTTGACTGGGATTTCGATGTCTTGATACTTTAATCGTTACGAAAATATATCATATAAAATAAATAAAATTTCTTATTGTAAATCTTCAAGATAAACTGAGGTAAGCTGTAGTAATATCATTCATTAATAGCCATATTTAACTATAGTTATAAATCAAAGCATAAAACAAGCATTGATTTTATTAAAACGTTACCGTTTGATATGTAAGTAACAATTCTCAAGAAAAGTGTACGCAATGAATTTAAAAATGTACTAAGTTATTTTCGCTTTTTGTACATTTGGGGAATGAACTGTATTGGACTGAAATGAAATGGTGGTAGAGCCGGCAACAACAGCATCTGTTGCACGAATATGTCAGCTCGACCGGTGAAGTACCACAACTTCACAGAAGATAGGCGTGAAGTAGATGTATTCTGCGTTTCTTCTGATTGTAGTCTGCCTAATTGTAGTCCTAGTCATCCTTCTATCTTTTTTAAAGAAGGATGTGATGAAAGGGGGGAAAGGATTTCACGAGGAGGGGATGGACAGGGAAAAAATAAACTTCTTCTTGTTTACCCCTTTTCTGTGAATTAAAGGTAGGCAACGCATCTGCAACTCATTACGTTGTTGCACACAACAGTCATCAGTGACCAAAGGCATCAGTCACCTAATATGGTGGGCAAAATATAGTAATAAAATCAATTAAAAGTATCAAGTATGTTTAGCCGTCTTCCAGCAAAAGCTAGTCCTATATCAGTTGATATCGACTGCAGTCGACTCTAGATCTCCGTCCCACCTCCAATAAAGTGCTGCCATCAATTCAGGCTCTGGCGAAGGTTTCTCCGGCGGCGCGGCGCATGACGGATGGGTGGTCGGAGCGGGGGCTGCGGCTCACAATACACTTTTAATTAATAACTCGCTAGTCAATGATCGGACATCGAATACATTCTCTATGGTAAATGCAATTTGTTTTATACTCTTAACCTTTAATTGTGTGTGATAAGGTTAATGAGATTTTTTAAGTTTCCGTGTCTAGTCAGAGACACCAATCGGTTTTTATCGAATTAATATCAAATAAAAACGTATAATTTTATTGTTCCGTAATGAATAGTTTAGTTTTTGATCACAAATCCTACATGGTAAGTGACGTTGTCGCAAAGTGACGACTACACTAATTAAAACGGCTTTACTCACTGAGTCAGTGCGAGGCGCGCCGCGACCGCGAACTTATGCCAGCCCCACTCACCCTGAGGAAGAGCCCCCGAAGGGCTCGAAACTAGTCGGTACATACACCGAACCACGCGTGAGTAAAGCCGTCTTAATTAGTGTGTTAAAATATGTCTCACGAAAGTTTAAAAAATTTTAAGTGACGACTAGTTTTCACTCTACTCATGAATGCCCACGTCATAATTGTACGGAAAACCTGACTTGTCGTAGATTTGTTTTGCCGTTATAATGAACGAAGATTCAAATTCAATCGAACGCGACTTACGAGTACAGTTATAGCACAAGAGTATGGAGGCGAGTAGTTAGTCTAAGCACCCGACAATTGAGTGTAGGCTTGATACCTGAAAATAATGAATTAGTGGACTTAGGTTTGCAAACTGATTGCTAGGTTACAACTTTGAAGTAATATAATCATACTTTTTATAATTTAAAGACGTGTTCAGGACTTGGTGGTAAATTATGTTCTTTAGATTTTATCAGTTTAAAATAAATAATAAATAAATCATATAGAATATATGAAATAGAACGAAATATTCTAATAACTTCGCATCAAAATTCAAACGGTCGTACCCTTCCCGCGTCGCTCGCAGCTGACGGCGGGAGATTTACCTGACGTACCGGCTGCTTACATTCGATTGCATTCAGGCGATACACCAAAGTAAGATTTAAAACAAACACTAAGAACTCTACCTTATTTTTATTAATTTGGCTAGATATCAAAAACCAATCTATCCATATACATATATATGTAAGTCCATAGGCGTACGAAACCATCATAGTATTTAGTAAAATCCTTTTTTCTGTCAAGAGTTTTTTTAACATTGTCTGACCCCTTTGAAAATCTGGTCTGTGTACGCCTATGATATAGCCCATCGCTATACATTCTATGTAGAACCAAAACAATCCTATTTGCTATTATTAAAATCATGAATAAAAAGGAAATAGAAAAAATATGGAATGTTGTTGGGACCTCCTAGGCAAACTTGCGTAGATTTTTGGGAATAAATTACCAGGACAGTGCGAAATTAAAATCAGTAATCTGTCAATCGGTCAGGTTGATTAAAGTGTAATAAATAGCAAGAGCGCGGATACCGGTAACCATTTTATTAATTCATCTAAGATCCATTAAATCGGGCTTGTATGTCAGTAGCAAGATGAATAAATTTTACGATGACTATAGACTTATACTGTGCACATTCATGATAGTAAAGGAGTAACAAAAGATAATTTCGAGCTAGCCGCATTCGATTCCTAACTCCGAACAGTTTTCAACTCACACTTCGGTCGCTAGATGTCGCTACTAATATCAATTCCGATCGACGAGGTATATTATTTGCAACAGCAAAATCTTTCTTCGTCTTTTAACAGGAATATTCTTCTTGAATATTTACATTTGATTAAATATTATGCAGGTAGAAATATCAAATAATGAAAGCATAATATATATGTACTGCTAAATAGTAATTAGCTCTGTCTCTCTCTGTCACTTTTATGATTTAAAAAATCGGCGAAAAACTGAGTTATTCTGGCAATTTCAATACCAACTGCAGAATTGTTTGGACGAAGTGGACACATAGCTGTGATAATGAAACCTTTCGACAAAACGAAATAAAATAATGGATAATTTATTAGCTAATCTAAAACCTTTAAGCCAATTATTGTGTATAGGGAATATACAATCAATTGATATAATCTAAGGGCGTGTACCGACTATGCGTCCGCGCACGACCGCCCTGAACATAATGCGAAGCCAACAATTAGGCCTCATTCGTACTGGGCAGTTCTACGTCACTGTTGATTTGTGATTGATACTATAGGTGCGCTTGAAGTTTGAATTATAACACGATTTAAATTGAACTCCATTACTAAGAAGATAAGATTGATTTTCAATTAGTGGCGAATATCGAACAGTTCCTTAAGGAAACTCAATGGACTGTAGATAATATATACATAGTCGATAAAGGCGTAAGTCGTCTGACTAAAGACAACTGCAATGTTCTCGTGTAATTTAAGAATATTCGATTTTCAACTTTCAGTAATACAACTTAGGTTCATTTTTCGTAAACGGGCGTCAAGGCATCAGGCTCTGAGTTCATAATAAGTCGTAGATCAAATGTTTAGTGGAAGGTTGAGTTACCTCGAGGCGCATAAGAAGTTCACAAAGCTGCTTAGGACTGTAGTTTGCGTTCTAATTTCAATCTTAAATTTAATGCAATAGAATCGGGTTTATACAAACCTTTCAAGCGATTTAGTTTCCCTAATGATTTATCGATAATATTGGTTAAATGAACTACGGGGGTTTTAAGAAGGCGTGGTAATTAATATACGAGTTTTTGATAGATCCCATTATTCATTAATGTAGTAATTTAAATGGCATTCTGTGCAGGAATTAAACGGTATAACCCCCTTTAAGATAAACCCCTATTAAGTATCTGTTCTTTTATAAAGATTCATATTTATCTACATATTTCAACGATCAAGATTTTCAAGGAATAAAATCGAGCAAATTCTAATTAAACGTAGTTAAGAACCGGGCGTAGCTGTATATATCTCTTTTCACTTACAAATACAAGAATGTTCATACGCGAACATATTATATCATCAGGCATAGTGTGAGTGAAGCCATACAATAGATAGTTCGTCACACATCGCCGCCCCGCCGGCAACAAATATTCATAACTTACATTATACGAATGAATGTTTTAAAAATAGACCTCAACTAGCCAAGTGCAAGTTCTTACTAAAGATGCACTAGGCAATTTTAGTAGTAGTTTGATTAAAGCTGTTATCTAATAATCGCGATACATGTTAAAATGTGGGTTTCCACTGCAGAAAACATCCACACAAAACATATTGTCATCTCAGTTTTTGCAGAGACAAAGATAGAGATACCTTGTATCGCGACGCAAACGGCAGTGGAAATATGTGACACCCGTTTTCCTAGGTGAGCGACGGAACGCGACGCGAGTGCGACATTATGCGACCAATTAATACGCGACTCATTATTGCAGCAATTAATGAATCAACGACATTTCTTACCTGTCATCTATCTTCCAGGACAACTGGTATACTAAATGTTATCAACATCGATGTCTGAGGTTGTGTTGCATTTCGTCAGCACAATCTAAGAAAAAGGTATCTGGTGAAGATTTTCATCTCGATTATATTCATTCATTAAAGTAACACGTCCCAATGTATTGACACGTCTATTATCATTACTTATCTTACAAGAAATATAATAGTGTTGAAATAAAATTATAATGGTATTCACGAAAATATAATAAATAATTATATTCACAGTGAGAAGGTTGTTATGAACTAATATTCTACGTAGAATCGATAACAAGAAAGTCTAC
>JWHW01001433.1:69170-80471 GCA_000931545.1 Papilio glaucus
GCGCGCCGCCGCTGTGACGAGACGTGACAGACATAAATCAATTGTCAAAACCACCAGCTCCGTAATCTCGCGAGAATAATAGTGCCGAGCGAGAATATTATGGATATGGCATTTGGATCTACCGAAAACTCGATGCTTCTTACTTCGTCTCAACAAAACAGCCGAAATAACTGAAATATGTGACGAGGTTTGTGTACATATTGTCATAAAAATGTTAACATAATTTTCACAACGGTTTGTTAATCTGTATTATAATTTTGGCACAAGGCACAAGGCACATTTTGCAAAAATATTTGTAATAATGATTTAGAATAGCGCAGAAATGTCAATACATAGATTTATTAACTTATTCATTGAAAAAACTTCATTATTTTTTGTGTAATAATAAAAGTAGATAAGGTACAGACAGAAGTACCAAAAAAAATAATTGAAGACTTTCATCCAGTAGAAATCATGAGTAACTATACTTCACGGTTGATCGGTTTGAGATATTTAGTGCCGTTTACACTGTGGCAGTTTTCACAATATAAAAAAGTTAAAATGTCTTATCCATAATATTCTAGCGGCGTCAAAGGGCGTAGCCGTTCGTAAGCGATGCTCGCTTAATAAGCCCAAGTGGCGCTCCGGCGACTACAAAAACTGTCGTTAAAACGCGCTGCTACTCCCGCTAGCGCCTGCACCTACTACCATACGTTCTCAGTTCATTTTAGACAGTAGCGCGTGCGCATAATGGCGATTATCGCGTGTTAACTTTATAGTATGACTTGGTGAACTTTGGGGTCGACCGTACGGAGCATTCGTGGGAGCCAATCGATTAACTTGCGTGCAATTAATGCTTCAAGTGTTATCATGTGTGCCGGCGGTGTGACACAGAACGAGGTTTCACCGACTCAGTCACACAGAGGGGGGGCTGATAACGACGCACGGTGACGGACGGTGGACTGACGGTCAAGGAGCTAGTATGCTGTGAAGCTTACATCACTTAAAACACATGGGTGTTCACTGTACATTCATAAATGTTATGGTATAAAATATATTGGTTTGAATTGTCCACCTTTAACAAAATATTACCTTAAAGAAATTTACTTTTTTATCCCTATTTTACCCAACATTTGTTATACGCAAAGAAGATTATTTTGAACGGACTAAAAGTATAATTAGAGAATGTCATAAATTGTCAGGAAATACATACATACATACAAAATTCACTAAACTCAACAATATACGCTTAAAGTTAAAAAACATTAGGACTGTGCTACTCAATTTCTTGAGTTTAATATCTCCATTTCGTTGATAAAATTGTTTCAAGTGAATACATAATCGTAAAACATACTAAAGGGTTGTTTCAATATCTTATGAAAAATCTGTTTTAGATGGCGTTGTACAGAAAAATATGATTTATTTTATACAAATGTCAAAAGCAAAGATTAAAATTAACTTAATTTTAGTCTATGGTCAAAAGATGTGACCATCGCTGACTTGAAACTTTTCTACCAATAATTCCTTGAAGTGGTAACTTTTGGTAAGAAGTACATAAGAACAGTCCTAAACATCGAAGATGATAGGTAACATTAAAAAGTTCTTCATGACTTTATATCGAGCCAGAAAGATAATATAAAATTAGTCAGTTTTTAATAAGTGTGACTGACCACCAAGCAACTAATGTAACCACACTTCACAAAGGATTTTTGTGTCCGATATTTCATTATGAGTCCAAACATAGCCCCCTCCGGCTGAGTATCGTGTTAAAAAGTCCAAGCGACGCCGTGTGCGCGGCAACAGCGGTGTGTTTGCGTTGTTCATGACATACTCAAACTATTGACAACAGCGCAAGTCATGAGCGGAAGCGTTTATTCACATTCAGTACTATTGTACCACGATACCGTAAACAATTAATGAATCTAAAGGATAAGACACGGAATACCATTTAATCAATATTCAAAAAAGAAAAATTATACTGTCAAAAATACTTTAAAAAGAAACATATAAATAACACACAAATATATATCAAATCTTACTCTTTCTGCTTAACTTATTGTTATTTTAAGACAAATTTCGCAATTTGTGTTTTAAAATTGTTACGGTACAAACGAATACACAAGGTGACCTTGAGTTACCCGCGGCCGCTTATGCCTCGCTCCCCCCTTAAACACACCCCGTTTCGTGCACACGTCACTCAGTGGACATCAATCACTGTTGCCGGCGACTGGGCGACTCATATTTCAGGGGTTTCCGCGACACCCCTCGCCCCTGTCACGTCTGCGCCCGTACACCTAAGGTCGAAAGTGGCCGCACGCCGCTGCGCCACGACGGTCGTGGGTAGGCAGCCACCAATCGATTAAGTGGCGTTCCGTAAATTAGCCAGCTATGAATATTGTTTTAAAAAGGTGTGCTTGTGAGGTGAGATATTACTTTATTTAAGCCTTCCATTTCCAAGTTCTACTTGCCTAACGTTAGTTGATTCGCTTTCTCGTTCGCCTATCAAATCTCAGCTAAGCTTTCTGAAAGCTCTCAAACGATCTCAGTATGAATATGACGCTTGTAGTTCGTTTGCAGTCGGTATTGCTCTCATCGGCTGTCAAACATCGAGTCGAGTACGTTGTCAATCAACCTCGCGCACCCGGCAGCGCTCGCCGAGTGACGACCAGTATACGATGTGCCAGCTGACATCCTTGTCACTGATGTAAGACTTCATATAAAGGTCACTGTACAATGTGTTATTGTTTAATATATGTTTTAATCTTCATCTGTTCTTTAGTATAGAATAATTTTACCAAAAAAATTGGTTAAGGATCATTGTACATACAGCTTAATGTAAGAGGTGTATTACATTGTACGATGTAGGTACTTTAGTGCCTTCTTTGCACCTAAATGAAAAAAAAAATTGTAATTTCTATAAATCATGTTCCATATTTCGTTTTTAATTTTAAATTACATATGAAGCAACTAGAATTAATAGGATGTTGAATAAAAAATGTACACATTGATTCAGAGTGTTTCATAATGTACAATGAATTCGGTCATCAAAACGTATTTTACAAATTGACATTTAATACCATCGTTATAAGACACAATTTCTTTTAATGATGCTTTAAATGCTGGAAATAAATCGTACAACGATCTGTAATCGGCTGTCACCCGTCAATCAATGATCAATCATCGGTGGACAGAAATAGAAGTGTTGTGTTTCACAACGGCCCAGCTGCCTGCATATAGATAAAGTAATATATCTGTTTTTGTTTGTTTTAATACTACGTAGTGCCACATATATTAGAGTAAGATTATTCATGAAGTGATGAAATAAAATTTTAAATAACTAAAAATTGCAGATCAATTTTCATTACAAAGTACACTTTGTGAGGTACAACTTAATATGAAAATCAAAATGAATTCTATTATATAAAAACCGGACAAGTGCGACTCGGACTCACGCGTGAAAGGTTCCGTATTATCTATAAATATCACGTTTGTTATGTGAGAGCCCCCTTAAATATTTATTTTATTCTGTTTTTTAGTATCTGTTCTTATAGCGGCAACAGAAATATCATCATCTGTGAAAATTTCAACTGTCTATCACGGTTTAGATACAGCCTGGTGATGGACAGATAGATGAACTGCGGAGTCTTAGTAATTGGATCTCTTACGAGTACGGAACCCTAAAAACGACAACAATCTAATGTCTAATGTTTAATACATGACTAGTAAATGATTTTTTCGACATTAAAATCGTTTCTATTTTCAAAAAAAAAATTCTTATATTAAAATAGTGACGTAAACTATTGAGTTAGTAGCGCACGCGGACAAACCTCGCTATTAGTACACGGAGCAGCCGGTCTAACACATTTCAACGTCAAGATTTCGCTTTAAGTTGCAGCGAAAGGATATAGTATGTCTAATCCGTCATACCTGCAGCGGTCTAAAATACCCGGCGGCACTTTCGAGCCATTCCGACCTGTCAACGTCAACCGGGATTGATGGACGGGAATATATCTGGAGCGGGTCTTGCGGCCCCGGGATACACCCCCCTCCCGACACCTCTCCCCCTTCGCCTTTCGGACGCGTGCGTCCTTCCGTCATACGTAATTGACGAGTGTAGCATATGCGCAAGGAAGTCTTCTTGACATGTGTAATTTTGGCGTGTAATTTAATATATATTTTTCTTAAACAATTAATTTTACCATATCGGGATATAGTCCTAGTATAGGATAGATTCTTCCGTAGTGTTTTGTTCGTCTCATTACGTACCATTCTCAATCGCAGAGTTAAAATTAAACGACTACGTTCGAAAGCGGATTGGGAAGTATATGATAAATGGTGACGGACGGCGGATGGCGATGGCACCGGTCGCCGAGGGGCGCGGGAGGGATACTGCATCTGGGATTCGAACCGACACCATTAGTGTGACGGATGGTAATCGTTTAAACGTCGAGTAAACTGGCACTGACCACCTGACACAGAAGCTGGCGTCTAACGTTCATATTAATTAATCGTCCCACATCAATACTGTGACTGCATTTAACTTTGATTATTACAGAAATTATTTAACGTACAGTAAAACAAATTCATGTTAATTAATGTTCTAGAAAAAATGAATGTGTTAATCCGTACCAATGTCAATAGTGGCAGACAAAATAATAGATAACGAAAGCATTTAGCTTTAGAATTTTAAAAACAAAAGAATATTTGATTAAATCAATGTTTTTGAAATAGATATCTTAATAACAAAGCCATTCAAATACCCAAATGAAGTAAAGACAAGCAAATAAAATTCTGTAACGAGTCCGTCCCCCGCCCTCCGGCTACGCGGGTCACTGACAAATGACAGGTCTCTTTGAACATCAATCCACTTATTATCACGACCTCAAAGTAAATCATTTATTGCGCGATCCAAATCTACCTATTTATTGAACGACGGGGTCACGACGGCAAATCACTCAGCCCGATAGTGGACCTGTGCCGCTCATTGACGTCCCTAGCAGGCTTTTGTTGGAATCACCTTCTTGATTTCTATTTCGACGTAATCACGTCTTTAGTTTAGTAGTAGTAGTCGAAACAGTACAGGGCCGTATTTACGTGGGCATATTTTATTGTTTCTTCAATTTAAATCGAATTAAAAGTGTAAACTCGTTCGATGTTCGCTTAAAGATAACGTATATTTATTTATAGCTCTTATCTGCATGTAATTTAAATCGTCTATCATATTGTTATTAAAATATATTTTGCTATCATTTATCTAATTCGATGTCAATACTCGTTCACAACTTTTAAATGGCGTATAGACATCCGTTAAATACACTTTTAATGCGCAATTGAATGTTGCTTATCTTATCAAATAATTTTTCAATACAATTTATTTGTCTCATTTACACTTTCATTACTGATCTCATTTTTTTATGCGTAGATTTTTTTTTCTTTTGATTATCGTTTGTAATTAAAATTAGCAATTAGTCCATTGTTCTTGTATTACATTGTATATGTGTTTTATTGTTACTTTGGTTGGCAACCCTTGCAAATAAAATAACAAGAGTAGTTACAATCAGATAGGGTTGTGCTTGAGCACTAATCACATCACAAAGCAGTAAGGTTACATTATATTACAGTGGTTGACCTTAGGAATATAATTTCACGGGTCGTCATTTGTAAAGCACATCCATCTTTTACAAGAAAATGAGGGAAACGATCGTCGTTAAGTTTTTAAGTAAAAACAGATCAAAGGAAAAAGTTGAAAATGTTATGTAATTCATATGTAATTCCTTTAATAATTCGTTAGACTATAATTTTTATAGACCAGTAACTCAAGTTAACGAGGTGTATCGTTAAAAATAATTGTAGCCTATTATCCCTTCCATTTTGAGCAGATCATAACAAATATGAAGGTTGTAAATCAAACTATCCATCACGAGGGAGAGAGTATTTGCTTAGATCCTGCGAAGTGCCACCACTCCGGCCCTGCTGCGGCCGCCATTAATTTGACGACATAAAACAAAACGTCATTTTAATTAGCGCCATTATTAGATGTACAGACAGACAGCGCCGGTCGCGTTTGTCTTACTCAAAGACAGGGCGGAGGGGAAGCGAACATACGGAAGAGAAATTGCAACAAAACGCTAATAGAAAATAATCAAATATTATCAATTAACTTACAGTCATGAAATACCATGAAAGGGTAGGGTTCTTGAATGAAGAAATTTGGTGGAAATCTTTCAAATCTTGATAGTACATTAATGACGGAGGCTGCAATCGATGGACTTTCTAATATTCTTAGAGCGACAGCTCGCTTGATAAAATATGTCATATGTCATAATTGACACAAACATCGATTCGTCTATTATATCATATAATGTTGAAATGATGAATGAAGAGAGAATAACGAAACAAATTTATGTAGTAAAAGTGAGTGGCAGTGTTGGTAGGGGACGTCCTAGGAGAACTTATATCGATCAGATTAGTGGCTTACTTAAAAAGGGCGATATAAGGAGCACCCATAACCGACGAGCATGTATGCGTTGATGTATGAATGTAGAAGATGCGAGAGAGGTGTGCCAGGATAGCGCCAAATGGAAATCCATGATCTCTGCCTACTCCTCTGGGCTACGGGCGTGAGCGCATATTTTTTTTAATCATATAGTGGTTATATGGCATCGACAATGAAAAGTCAAACTTGGCTTGTATTTACATTAAATGTGCGATAAACGATTGAGTTATGTAAATTCTGAGCCTACCCTCATGTGGACTTCAAGGTTTATTGCGTATATGAAGTTTATGTATTAATACGGGCTAAGTGAAGGGAAATGACATCATGTGTCTTATTCCAGCGTCACGTCAGCCTATAACCTCTTTTGGTACCTAAACCCTGGATGCTCCTGGGCTCACCTCACAAAACATGGGGAGATTGAGCTGGTTGATAACCCCATATACATTTCTTTTCAGGCGCTCAAAATCCAATTTCCCTGCCTTATGTTCTACAAATTTCACAAAAGCATTGAGCTTTCAAGCGTTTGACTGACGTGCCGCTTGCCACCTTTTCGCCTTACTCCACTCGGTATCCATTGCTGCTTTTGTTTTACAAACAGTAACCAAACCGCTAGTGAAACGCGTAATGGACGTGTAAACACCTACATCATCGCGACGCTGTCTAAAACGCGCAAACAGATACAAATGACGTCATTATCGTGATTAAGGTGAGGTTCCTAAGAGTTGAGACGTCTCGCTCAGTGATTTCCAAACGTTCGGTTTAAGTTGGACAGTTGGCGGGTATTTGGAGTGACACAGACAACAAAGATTCTTGTCGTTAATGCTATAAAAAGTCACAACATTTCAATTATTATTGAATATAAAATATGGGATAAATAATAAATCTTTACAAGTCTAGATTCTTCAAAAGAAAAATAGCAGAAATATATCTAATTTTGTCCTTATAATTTCAACAAGCCAGGATTCATAATACGGACATTTAAAAGCAGTAAATTGGAGTAAGTTATGCGTGTTATTTAGATTCAAAAGGTGCAGTCAAAAGAAAATGTGGTGTTAATTTATGGCACTAAGAGAACCCGTACCTAAGCGATGAGATAAGTAGATTTTTCTATGGACGTAGACGGGCGAGAGAAGTGTGTCAGGGTCTTGCCAAATGTAGGTCTATTATCTTTGCCTACCCCTCCGGGTTACGGGCGTGCATGAGTATGCGATTGTAATAAAATTTATGTTCATTATTAATTAATATAAATTGTATTAATTTTAATGGTGTTTATATCTTTTGGCAAGTATAAATCGTATTTAGGGATGGTACTTTGGCCGTGTTTCTGTTGGGAATAATCGACAGCGTAGTTAGCGTGTTTATCTATAATCTGGAAGGTCGTATTGATTATTTATCAACGGCTAATATAACGCTTTAATAGGTAAATATCCCAAATCAATCAACTTTGTCGCAGTAATGTGACAACTGTAGATAATGATAAATGATTAAAAATGAAAAAAAAAACACAAAAACAAATCTTGATATGTGTCCCAACCGTACAGTACTATTTTTTCGCAGTACTTTAACACAGTAAGTACAGTCGAGATACCAAAATACTTGGTCACCTAAATGAAGCACTATGAGACATGACGCGACCAACGTGCGACTTATTATGACAGGAAGTAGTCCATCCGATGAGCATGCATGCAAATTTTCAATTCATCTGTTCTCTATCGGTAGATTAATATGTTAATCTGTTCTCTGTTGGTAGGTTAATCTGTCCATCTATTCTCTGTCGGTAAGGTAGTCTGTCCATCTGTTTTCTTTCGGTAGGTTAGTTTGTCCATCTGTTCTCTGTCGGTAGGGTAGTCCGTTCGTCTGTTCTCTATCGGTAGGTTGGTCTGTCCATCTGTTCTCTATCAGTAGGTTAGTCTGTCCATCTCTTCTCTGTCGGTAGGGAAGTCTGTCCATCTGTTTTTATTGGTAGGTTAGACTGTCCATCTGTTCTCTATCGTTAGGGTAATCTGTCCATTTGTTCTCTGTCGGTAGGGTAGTGTATATATCTGATCTAGGTACTCCTTTGTACCTATAATTTCATATTAAGACGTAACCAGATGTTTTTACCTCTCGAAAGAATATTAAACACGCTTTCATTTTACTTTTGCGAAGGAATCGTACCCGCAGCACTAACAGTCTGAGTATTATCCCAAGAACCGGCGACGGTCTGACCTTCATCATGTTGTGAAACCTGAAAGTGTCTCTGTGTATGACCCTAATACACATAAAAACGAGTATGAAGATTGGATCTCGGTAGCTTTGAAAGATAATCAGAAAGAATTCCAGCGTGGAAAGACCATTCTTAGTGAAGGGCGTCCAAATTCTGCCATCACTGTTAGTTTTGTCATAGAAAAGAGGGAAGTTCGCATCATCGCCCCTAGACAAAATAACATTCGATTAACGATATAGCTAGTGGAAAGGAAAAACGTATGGAACTGACTTAGCTTTCGAAATGTCACGTGGTCTATAGTTAGCGAATCGAAAAAAAGATAGATTAGACCAGGAATTTTAGCACCAAAAATGATTTCTCTCTACATAAAAGTCTTCTACGTGATTTTTTGATTGGATAATGTCAGGTGCCCCCTAATTGTAAAACCGAGTTTCTGTCGTCCGAATCTGCGGGCGTTAGCCGTCAACTCGAAAAACGCCTCTTTGCAAATATCTCGGAAATCGTGAGTTATATTTTATGAAGTGTCGATCTTTTTGTAGAGGGTAAAATTTACCTTTTTTTAATGTAATTAATAAAAAATAGTTATTGTGTTTGTAACGTAAAACTCAGGTATCAGAGATATTTGCAAAACAGCCGTTTATCAAGATGGCGGTTAACGCTTGCAGTTTCGGGCGACAGAAACTCGGATTTATTACTTTGGGGTCACCCCCTGACATAGTTCAATCGAATAATCACGTAGGATTTTATGCAGAGCTAATGTCTAAAAATTTTGAACTAGACATCAATGTACATTACTCTATTCCATTGACAATTTAGTGAACGTCAATCTATACAAATGTGTTGACAGGTGGCACATGGCACAAGCGATATCGATAGCGAAGTTCGTTATAGAATCGCTTCGGAGCGATTGTAATATGTCTAGGGCCTCAGATCGTCGCCGGCTCCTGATCTATATGCATCCTAATAGGTAAGGGGATATTTGACATCAGCCCTTTTTAGTGATTCTTATATTTAATGTAAATGGGAAGTAATAAATAAAAGAGACCAAGTAAAGTATTTAACATATATATTTCTTTGAGCTTTTAATTGCATTTTGAAATACAACATAAAATATTAAATAAGATTATTTAATTTTGGTAAAATCAATATTTCAACACCATTTTTTTTTTTCGTTAAAGAATGAGCAAAAATCTCTCATCAGAGTTAGCGTATACATAATATTTGTCGTATGTTTTTATTTAATAACCTTTAAAATGATAATTCATCGATTCTGAACATCACTCTTGCGAGTCGCGATCGTGACACGACCGGACACTACAGATATAATACAAAAAAATATTACAAAGTACATTCGTGAACAAAACACAAAGTGTTACAGAATAGTTGTAGAATAATTTTAACAAAAAGAAAAACAATAGGTAAATATTTAGCAGCGGCCGTGTCACGAGCCGACGATCGCAAAGAATCGATTGATATCTTCTGGAACTTACTTTCGACAGTTTACAATATTTTTATTAAATATAAAAGAGTTTTACACTCGCAAGTACCGTATATACAAATCGTATAACTTGTTGTTAAATTGGAAGAATTCTCTCGTTAAATTTGAACATCCCTAACCGTATACGAATGTAGTCGTCCTTTTAAACAAATCAGTATTGTATAACATATTATCACGATTTTTTTAATTAGTATAGCTCGGTCCGAACGACCGAATAACGCCGGTACAATGGTATACAAGTGTTCACAGAAAGGTCACCTAAGTTTACGTACTTATCACTAAATAATAAATAGCAATCTCGCAGGGAGAGCGTATGGGGTCTAGAGCGAAATTTACACTAAGGAGATTGTTATATTGCGTTAAATGACGAGCCGAGACGCACTCGCGTGCGCGACTGTCCGAGCCGACTGAGATTGGATCTCCGAGATTACAGCCCCGGCCGCCGGCCGGCGCGCCGCCGAACGAAACCTCCAAAATATACAAAGAACCAACCGAGAAATCTACAGCCTAACTCCGATTTACAAACTTCAAATGAATTAACACAAAAATATTATATTGCAACAATTTGTTATCCAATATCGACAAGCGAACGCTGCGGCGACTCTGCCGCGCGTCCTCACTTCCCTGAACATAGCAAAAGATATACATTTACAAAGAGATCGAATCAAACTTTAAGACTTAATATGACTTATATTTACAATTATTGAAATGGAATTACGTCGTCGTGTGGAAGATAAGCCGCGGCCGGCGCGGGCGGCGCGGGCGCACGGAGCCGACCCCATTCACCTAAAGGCAACGTTTTCAAAATATTCTCTTAAATCTAGACGAACGTAAGACGTTTGGCGTATACTTATATCGCTATTCGTAATTACACTAACCGAACTATGCGGTGAACTCTAACGATTACCTAAAATAATTAAATTGGCAAAGAGTTTCGAAATACTTAGCGTCGCCGCGGCGACCTACACCTAGCAAGGTTTAAGGTAGCGGGATATGGTGCGATCACGAGGCAGCCGCGTGCGGCCGGCCCTACACGTACTTGCTCGAGAGCTGCTTCGCGAGCTCCGTGTACTTTAAGAACTTTGAGTGAGGGCTCTCTTCAAAGGACTGAGGACTCCGGGG
>JWHW01001433.1:99199-124160 GCA_000931545.1 Papilio glaucus
CACCGGTCAGCCGCCGGTGATTGATGTGCCACCGCCGAACGCACTCTAGGATCTACCATCGAATTGACATCTGTGATACTCAGTGGCCAGCGCAGCTGGTGCCGGTTGGTGTTCGAATCCCAATGATGGATACATGTTTAGGATAGAATTAACATGAGTAGCAACTCTGAGCTGTATACAAATCGAATGTTAGAAAATAAAGTTGTACAAACCTTCGTAAGATCAACTGATTTTTTAGAAATGACTACCCAAAGTTTAATTAAGGAAATAGAAATCAAGGGAAATAAAATATACAAGTCGAAGGTATACACTAAAGTACACTTGTATACTTCTAGCTGACGCTGGTATTAAAGCGAGCTCGTGGCAATAAACGCTTTTCTTGATGCTGGCTTTGTACTCTCTACATTCGACATTCCCTTTTGGCTTAATAAATTTATGATAGAAAAATAATTTCGCATTTTATATTTTATTAATTGAATAAAATCCTGTCTTATGGGTAACTCTCGTGTTTTTTATTAATTTATTAGTAAACAAGCTGCGGCCCGCGGTTTCACCAGCCCTGCAATTTTACTTAAACGAAATGACTACCTCATCATCATCTCCCTGTCCTGTTCGCGCGTATCAGTCGACAGAATATGGCCGTAGCACAGTTAAATTGATATAACTTTTTTATTTATAAGCCGATTGAGATAAAACAAACACTAAACGTTAAGTGAAGCTTACTACAATAGATTAGTGAAAACCGCAACCAAATCGGTTAAGCCGTTTCTGAGATTAACTCTAAAAAACGCACAGACAAACAGACAAAAATTGTAATAATATATGTATGGACAAATGTTAACGGAACATTTTTGTATAGTAAAAGTGATATGCAAATTTAATATTTTACAATTGATTTAATTTTATGAGATTTTAAAATGTATTAAAGACTAATTAATGAAAAATTATTAACATAGTCAATAGATACTCTAGCAAATACAATTCCCCGCCAACGTAGAGAAACTCATATCAGCTAAACTGAAAAAAAAATTGAGAAAACAAATAGACCGCAGTTTCACACCCTTCGCAAGCTTAGACGGTAACGTGTGAAAAATGGTGGACAATTGACGAGCCGGCCGATCCGTATTTGTCGGCGGCGAGACGCTCCGACATCGATCTCATTAACTGCCGAACTCCCAGCCATTTGTACTAATACCGCGGAGAAGATAGAGCAAGGGTGAACAAATCTATCCATCCTTTTCTCTACCATTGTATGTAACTATAAAGATAAGATTGGCTTAACATAATCGAGCTCGATGATACAGAAATCACCGTTGAAGTTCATATTTATCTGTCTCTCGTCTACGGACGTAGGCCTCCCTTTGATCCTCTTCCAGAGCCCTCATCCAGTGGACACCCGCAACAACCAGATCGGTCCATCTTGTGGGAGGCCTACCTCCGCTACGTCAATTTGTACGGTGCCGCGATTCCAGGACTTTTCGGCTCCATCCGCCATCCGTTCTGCGAGCAATGTGTCTGGCCTGGCTTTGGTTCTACTGCGAATTACATCATTTCTGATACGACATAAAACTCCGATCATTGCCCTCTCCATTGCACTTTGAGTGGCATATATACATTAAATATTTATATGAATTAATTTATTCACTGCTTCGAGGGTTGGTTTCTAGTACCAAGATGTACTATACAACTTGAATGTTATAAAGCAGACCAATTGGCCTAGAAAGGATATTCGTCAGTGTTAATTATAGTGTTTCTGTTTAAGATACAATGAACTAATTAATTAAGTTTTTGAGTATATTTAAATTTCTCTGTTGAATAAACATGTGAGACAATAACTTAAGTTGTATTGTCAAATAAAACTTAAGTTATAGTTGAAACTATATTTTTAATGTTGCACTTCCTTCTTAATGGACTGAATTGTTTGACTAAATAATTAGTATAAAAAAGATGGTTTTTCAAATGAGTTTTATCAAAATTTTATTTAATTATTAAATTTTTATTCATCAATAGAAAAAAACAAATAAATTCATTTGTTATGTCATGTCCACAAACACTTTAACTTAATTATGATGAGAATAATTTAAAATGATTATTTTATATTTGAATAAATTAATAATTGACCATTAGTATCAAATAAGTCAGAAAGTTTTGTTTAAATTACCATCAAAAACTTAAATCGTGTAACGAACTGTTAATGTGTATTGCGGGGAAGACATATTTATGATATATAATCCCCCAATTTATTAAAACAAACTACATATGACGCAAACAACCTCAGAGACACCAGCCCGCCCGACGTCCGTCAACTAAAACGAACTTTCATAACTCTCTGGCCATTCCAAAATGATGAAAGAATAACTCTCTTAAAATATACAAAATTATATAGCTATTAAAATAAAATAACGATCTTTAAATATACTAAAAATATTATAATGTTGTCAGTTAGTCCAGTTCAGTGAATTCATTCCAAAATACTAAGATAAATGGTTTAAAATTGTGTAATTCGGAAGTACCAACAGATGTATCAATAGTGAATGAAAAAAATAATTATTGTGAGCCTAGTTGGTTTCTGAAAGGTTTGTCAATTTTTTATTCAATCAAAACTCCTGTCAAGTTATCCGTATTATCAAATCTTTCAGTTTCGTTGCGTATAGCAACTCTAATGAACTTAGATCGGACATTTAACAGCTACTTAGCGAATTGTTCCGTTGATCAGCCTTTCAGAAACCGAGCGCAAATTATTTAGCTGCTATAGCATTATATCAAAATTGTCCCATTAGATATATTTAAAAAAAAAAGTTTTACACATACATCATGTCTCATTGTGGAAGAGGGTTTTGTACTATGATATTTTCGTTAGTGCTAATAATTTACAGTAGTAGAAAACTAACTTGAAGCTACGGTCGATATAAAGAAGTCCACAGTGTCACGTTCAAAGAAGCTGTCACCTGTCATCTGTCACCCGTAGCAGCGTGCAGACAATAGGGGTCGATGTGGAGCTCTGCGGCCGACATCTTACGAGAAAACCCGTCAGTCCGTGTGTCACGCGAGCACAATGCATGTAACTACAAAAACACATTTCCCGATGCAATAAACGTTGAAGCTCTAGTGTTGTGATGTGCAGAATCGATAAATAGATACTGGTCGATGATGTTATCGATAAAGCAGTTTATAACAGCTTATAAATCAAGAATATTTATAAAACTTACGACGTATAAATCGTCTATTTGGTTAAGTATTCCATTTATAAGTAGGTTATATTAACTTTACAATTCGCTAAGTTTGGCGTCAGAAAGTCAAGCTACACATTAAAATTATCAAATCAATTAACGAATATATCCTGGACAGAAGATCTATGGATATGTTAGTCAACATTCTAGGAGCACGCATCTTGACTGCGAGGCGGGAGGGAGATAAAACATATGTAGTAAAACGTAGGAATCTGTTGTAAGACGTGCGGAAAACTATGCGAGCGAGCGACCGCTGCACTCAGGTACCGACAGCAAACAAACAGTATTAAAGTAATAACATGCGAATCTTTATATTAACAGTGTTTTTGTATATAATTTTACAGAGTAAAATAAATTGACAAAAAAAGCTTTGACATCAAATCCTTTCAATGAAAAAAATTATCTTATATTTTGGTCCTTCTCACATAATTTTATTAACAAAGAATAAGTTTAGTATTGTACAATAATTAATATAAATATTTGAAATGATAACTAAGTAAGAAACATCGGTATTGACAAAAGGATTGCGCTTTTAAGCCTCGAGTACACGCAGTGATGTACTCCCATTGCTGACGTTACGTTTGATCCGATCCGAGCTGCCAAGTACCTGCTCTAACGCCGTCCTTACGCTCGGGGCGGGGACTGAGCCGCGTTTTGACCAATGATTTCGCTCCGTTCGGGCAAAACTAATTATACTGATTTATGCTCCCATTGTTCATTGTTGTATGTCTTTCTCTTAGCGTACGTTTCCATGCATACAAATAATATAAGCGGCTTGATGCATCGCCTATCAACTTTCGTTTTTTTCTTGTTTCAGAGTTCGCGACCCGACGCTTACAGCGAATGCGATAAAACCTTTAAGTGATTGTTCCCGTGAAATACTTCACATCCGGATACCTTATTTTTATTAAATTGCTTGTAGCTTTTTATAAACGAATGTCCAATTAGGTATTTAAGCTTAAAATAGTCATATTCTTTTTTTTTACTTACTATTTATTTATAATTTAGCACTTTATATTAGGTATCTTAAGTTTGGTTGAATGTTAAGCACAACACTTTTTAACTCAAAGTGAAAATCGTAAATATCTGCGATGAAAGTGAACAAAACTTTAAATATTTAAAAAAAAAATGTAGTCTAAAGAGAACATATAGAATAAGATACCACCATATAAGAACCACTCACAGAATACGAGAATTAGATGTCTTTGCAACTTATCAAGATTGTAAAATGACTTTTATATGCATCACGAAGAGACACTAATCTTTTATGAGGGCAAAAAATGCATTAAAAATCGTATGTTTCATAGGCAGCTTGTTGTCAAGGTGTATATACATACTTAGCTAAATGTATTCCACGCTCGCGAAACAAAGTGACGCGCGTCCGGCAGCCGCCGTGCGCGCGACAGGCGAATGCGCGCGCACTGCCGCCTTCACATACAATACCGAATTCGCTCGCGCTTTTTTCCCTTTGCCCCGTCAACGGACGGCGGAATTCGGGTGCGATATTTTCTCCGGTCGGAATCCGAAGGCTGTATCGCGACTTGAGATATTTATACCTCGACCGAACTTCGAGATTTATGAACGGCTCGGCTTCTCAATCGAACGTGTATACTGACATAGGTATATGCTTTCGGAGTCCTAATCCAGGTAGAGTTTGCGATTCTCAGAAGGTCATCGCCGCCACAGCATCCGTGATTTAATGACCTTAAATCGATTGGTTTCTTTGATAACATATTTAAATCACGGCAATCGAATAAATTTGTTGTCGATGGTGTAAAATAATTAACGATAATTAATTGGAGTTACCCTTCGACAAGTAAATGCAAGTCTCTTATGCCCATACCCAGAATTTCGATAAATTCCTTTTCAACTCACGTATTATCAATCTTTATTACTTTTTTTATCAATTTTCCCATGAAATATGATAAATTAGTAAACAACTCAAATATAACGAGTGCCAATACATCATAGATACGGATCATTAGTCAAATAAGAATTTTTCCCTTTTCGTCGTAAGTTCGTGAATGCGTTTTGTGTTGTCCGTTATTGCGTGTCGCCGGCGCGATAAAGCAAATAGGTCAGGTGCTGGCCGGCGGGCTATCAGTCAAAAAATAAACAACAATAACACGTAAAGCCGGGGTTTGGGGCGAGGTCGAGTGGCTTCCGGTGACGACGCAAGATTGATCGCAGCTTTGCAATTATGAAAAATGATTTCGGTGTAAAGCTGGTCCATGCTATCTACTTTAGCGGTTTCGCGTTAGCGAAACATACGTTTTTGTTATCGTTATTTAAATTTAAATATTATTAGTGTTTTTATAATAAGGAAAATGTATCTGTAGGTACAATTTTTACTATAAATATTTTTAAGTGTAAACATTATTTTAAAAGAATATATTTCTGGTCTAAAAGGCAGTAGCAATCTCTGTTACTAGAACATAATAATGATAAACATTCTCGACATATCCTAATATATACAAAAAATCACTGTTTAGGTAATATACAAACCATCATATAAAAAAAATCTAATTCAATTGATAATCTTGGTGAAAGGCTTACGAAGGAAGAATACTATCAGCGTTTTCGAATAAACACGGACTGAACCATTAGTAAAGCCAGGTTTTTTAAACTACCAAAGAACACGAAAAACATGTTAAATAATCAATACTGACACGATAATTCCGCCACCGTAGCACAAGTTACGAAAAGATGATTTCTGTCGAAAACTATGACTTATAGCGCTCTACCGCAACTCGCGTGCGAATCGCTAAGCGACTGTAACTTGCGCCACGGCACCGACCTTGGCTTAATAGTGCTTATTGATTTATTATTCAGGTAAATAAGCGACGTTACTATGATTTAAACTTTTTCGTGCTCGGTACTTTAATGCCAAGGACAAATAGAATTCATTTTTTTAAAGAAGCTATTAATCATTGTAAGACTTTATATTATGACAAATGCCAAAAAGTATAAAGTGTTAGTGAATTTTAAACCCTGTTTATGAATCAATAAAGAACAAAATGTGCATATCCATTCAAAACATTGTGCGGTGCATGCAATCGCACGCGGACGTACGTGACGATTACTGTGCTTCACTAACTTTGGGATATAACGTTATATCTTACTAATTAACCAGTCTATCTGATACTCTCCCTTGCTACGCTACGCTTGTGACACTGGTTGATGTAAAACATATCTTGGTTAAAAGATAATCACCAGATCTACAGAGATACCTAGTGGGCTATGAAACTATAAACACGTTAAAAAAGAATACACAAATTATTTAACTCAAGTTTTAGTACTAACGACTACAAACAACAAAACGGTTTAAGATTTCTTAGTAGACGCTTTTATCACCTTAATCATTAGCTGTGCCTTAAACACTAAAGTAAGGTAAATAACAAAAGGAATTCTCCATTTAACACTGCACAGTAGAGGGCGACAAAGAATTGGACTTCGTTTTCAAGTCTGCTGCGACATAAATAAAATGATACCGTCGGTCCGGGGCGTCTGTCAGCATCGGGGTTAGAAGATGCCTGGTCTACCGTGGTACTATCCGTTCCGTTCTATTGACAAAAACAAACCAATTCCTCCAGTCGTATTATTCTACTAAAATTTCCCACGTAATTATGATAATAATAATATGCCCGTAACCCAGAGGGGTAGGCAGAGATTATGGATTTCGATTTGCGCAACCTGGCACACCTCTCCCGCTTACATGCTCGTCGGTTACGGGTACACCTTATATCGCCCTTCTTTTGTATGTCACTAATCTGATCGATATAAGTTCTCCTTGGAAGTCCCAGTCCCAGTATATAACAGTTACTTACGAATTATACAATCAGTGAGAAAGATAAGCTCGCATTTACATCAAAGCGTCCTTTAATCACTTAGGAAATAAGCCGTTAACCGTGTGAAGTCATTCCTCACGGGCCGAACGGTACAAACCTAACTTACAATTGAACCAGATAATGGTATTACGCCATCGCCTCGTTATGCGTAAAGCCTCTAAGCTAAAATCGGACTAGCCGGTAAATAAGTTGGGTGTCGTAAGTACATAAATCGAGCAGCCGCGAAATATTCGCCGAGCCTCGGTCACACTGCGTCCAATTTCGGATTCGATCTCATTAGCATAACGCGAGTGCATCGCGGCCGACGAGCCACTGGGCCTGCTCACTCTACGGACACATCGACCGGTAATTTAGCGAATATCACGAATTTGACTTTTTTAATACGCCATTTAAATTATTCCCTCAAAGAGCAATCAGACGATGTAGATCGGAGTGTCTCTGAGAGATCGTATCACAGAAGGGAAAAAGATAGGGCAAATCATTTGTTAAACTGGTGTGATTCGCCAAAAGGTACTCTGAATGGCCACCACCTACAGGACGACGATACAGCTCAAGTCGCGAGTGTGACTGTACCTGGATGAGGGCAACGAGGTCCGGTCATCTTTAACGAGGTCATCTTTATGGTTATCCTTGGAGGAAGATTTTATCCAGCACTGAAAATTTTTTGAGTGATGTGATAACCACATAACTTTTCATAAATTACAAAGTTCTTTAAGGACCTTACACACGTTTTTGTGCCCGCTGAAGACTCGCGTTGAACGTAATTAGAACGCCTAGCGAACCCGGGATCTTCGATGCGTTGTCTCTCGACCTTTGCACACAATCCTCAAGCTTGTGTCATTTACAAATGCCATAAGCATTTACATAGCAACAGAAAACTCGATACGAACGCGCTTTCTGCAAACTTGTGCGCACCTCTCCACACCCCTACCTCTGCTGCCGCTGTTTGAAGCGCGTTCCCTTTCGCGTTAGTTGGTATACAAACGCATACAATCATATTTAAATATCTAATGCCCACTGATAACGTGCTGAGGAAGTGCTCATTAAAAATACTTGTCAGCGCACACAAAAAATTTGTGCTACGAGTATGTTCTTTAGACTTGACATGTAACAAACAGTCGACATAAATACTGTTAGTGAAACCCATAAGCAGTGTATTTATTCTGTGTCATTACGAACATCCTGTATATTGTGTTTGGTTTAAAATATCTACATCAAAAAGCTAGACGTAAGTTGAGTTTCACATAACAAAATTTAAATATGGATTATCTGTAGATACATTTTAAAGAATAATGACAAAATATGTGAAACGAATCGATGCAACAATGGATGCCTCTTCAAGGCAAACATAACAAAATAAAGATGTCGCCGCGATTTTATAATTTAAAATACACTTAAACGAAGGTCGCAAACTACTTTCTAAACTCTTAACAGTTAATGCGCCACTTCAATTAACTTTAAAGTGCAAAAACTTATAAAGAAACTCGGAGTGAGGCGCGGGAACCGGCGCGACCGTGTGTCGCGCTCACTTTAATGCCTCGACTATTTTATATAGTATTTAGATGCGCATTAAGGAGTCATCTTTAAGTTGGGAATGTTCCGATCGAGTTTCATTACCATACCGCCGCTCGAGGACACTCGACTGCAGACTAAGGCTGCGCACACACGCGCGCCTTATACAGCAGCCGTAGCGATACGCCGCTAAGATTAGACCTCTGGCGCTCTCGGAATAGATAGTGCACTCATTATCATATTCGAAGGCTCGAGAGCGCTGACTGTGTGGATCCTGCACCGTGATCCTTTCGAGAGCGTCGCGTGAAAATTATTTCATGTAGATTCGACGTGGGCTGATCTTGATGTCCCTTGGAGTGGAGAAACTGCAAATTGGCAGAATAAGGACCGCGGATTACAACGCCAGATCTCTTCACGCGAACCACTCGAACGATCACTTTGTTCTCGGCTTAGAATTCTCCTAGTATCCTACGTATGCTTAAATATTGTATCGAAATAATCAAATCATTTGTCGAATTATTAATATCGAAATCAGAAACCGTGTCTTTTTGTTTATATAATTTATTTAATGAATAAACCATATTAGATACACGTTAGAATTATGTTACAACATTGTCTACGTTTGATTTACAATTAATTACATTTCGACCGGATCTCCAACGATGACTTGAATATTTTTCTCGTTGACGAGCTTCTCTCCGAGCTGTTTAATGTTTATATTAAGCAAATGTGTGGCAAATAGAAAACTTAATTAGTCCTGTCATGTCATATATCACGCACACTTATTATACAAAATTCCTCTCGTATTTCCTCTACAAAGTAATACGACGGTATGCGTATTCTAAGCGACGATTAAACGATAATTATTGGAGGAATGAAGGTCTCTTGCCGAGAGGAGAGGGGACGTGGGGGCAGCGTGTAATGCATCGATTCCAGGGGAGTGCAGGAGGCTTTATCACCGACTAATGATCTCGGACGAGGCGTAATGAGGGAGCCGGCTACGCGCTACCAATAAAGTATTTATGAAAGCCTCCCGAAATAATGGAACGCGTCAAAGCGATTACATGCCGCCTTCCGCGGTATGGCCCGATAATGGAATTAGGAAATGGAGGAGCTGGGCGACGTGCTGCGTCGGCTCGAGCGGACGTAGCACATAGGTACAAGGCAAAGAACGTTTGCATCTATGAGATCTGGAAACAATGTTCTTTGATATATTGAGCTTAGAATATTACCTAGAAATATGAGTTCCGTTACCTGCGTTACCCACTTATAATATAATCTTTACGTTTCACCCAATTCCAGATCGAAACTATTGGTGGTAGAGCCGGAACAGCAGTAGTATTTTAAACGTTTAGTAGTACGATAATTTGAAAATTAGTTAAAACATTGTGTACACAATAGTATTTAAGCAGCATTCAGATTGATCTTAATTCGATCGTACAATATAAGATTGGGTCAGAGGCGGCGCGCTACGCGGTACATATTGTTGCGTTATTTGTGGCTCGTTTTAAACCAAATTATTGTCACAATCGAGCACAAATAACGAGCGGGCTTACAGTAATGTAGAGCCTCCTTAG
The DNA here is from genome assembly GCA_000931545.1 of Papilio glaucus. Taxonomy (NCBI): domain Eukaryota; kingdom Metazoa; phylum Arthropoda; class Insecta; order Lepidoptera; family Papilionidae; genus Papilio; species Papilio glaucus. The sequence goes on from JWHW01001433.1 coordinate 109,367, forward strand.
GTTCGCTATTAAGTCCTTAAGTCCATAGCCTAATATGAAAGTATAAGCGGTCGGAGTCGATTTTGAGACGTATTCATCCCGAGCTGCGCAGAATGACCGTCCAGTTATGGAGTCGGCTAAATAAAGGAAGAGGACAATAGCCGATCGCATGTCGCCGCACGCAGAATGCGACTCGTTAAGTCGCTTCGGACGCGAATTTAAGAGACAGCCTTCTAAATATCCACAGCGGCGGCGCGCGCATGCGTCCGCAGATCTGTATCGCGCGCACAATACCGCGCCGACCGTCACGACGACGCGAGCCTTCTTGTTTTATGTTAATGCACCCGCATAAAAGCCTAGCGAAAAATATCACAAAGTCGACCGTGATGGAGCGACCGATACCGGTGCGATCGTTTGGTATAGCACGCAGTAGCCGACGCGGGTCCGGTGCTACGTGCGGCCTCCGTCCGACACGGCACGGCACGGCACGGCGCGGTTGCCGAAGCGAGGGAGTCAAATAATTAAGGTGGATTCATCGCGCTGCCGTCGCAGTCCGACGCTATCGCGCGCGCATCTCTGCGACCGCACTCCGAAACCTAATAAGTCCGAACTGGTCTCATTTGTGCGAGGAAAGCGAACAAAAGAAACGTTTCAGATAAAGAGGACGATCCCGATAATTTAGGGTCATCGTTTCACAGTTTAATTTATGAGGTGCGTTTGGATTGATTTGTAGCCCGCGCGCTTTAATCGAGACGGATAGTCGGGGGGCGGCGGCAAACGTCAGGTGGCAGCGGCGTGTCCACGTACGTAGGATTTATTCGCGCGTCTTCGGGCTCGATATACATACAATGAACGGCGTTCGAATGCGAGATAGGAGTGGTCGGGAGCTGGGCGGGGTGCGCGCCATATACGCGCCCGTCGTGATGCACATATTAAATTGGGCTCTGTACATGGGATGCTATGGGTTCCCGTCGGCTGTGAGACGTGCCCGCTGACGTCGTTCGTGAGCGTCCTGCGGTAGTGCGCACAATGGCGAGCGCCGCGGATATTATAGTTGCCCGCGGGCGGCCGCGATCGCGCGGGTGGCGCCCGCTGCCGCGGAGTTATTGAGTGCTGGCGGTACTCCCACTGCGGTCGAGCAAAACGCCTACAAAAACGAAAATTATATCTTAGCGAATGGGTTATATTACTTTAATAATAACACTACAAAACATAGTCTATTACAAAAATTACGACTTAAGAAAACTTTACTATTGTTTGATCTTTATTTGACGCCTCTATGGTAAATGTTAGAATAATAGATCCACTATGAAATATTCAAGTTGTTCTTAGATAGAAGCACTGCTAAATATTTATTTACTTTCGCATTATCCCTGAAGCCAATAAAAGTCCGAGGATCTTGACAGATACGAATAGGCCTCGTAGATTTATAGGCGCGATTGAGACTCGTCCGTGGTATCGAATGTCCCTCCGGCGCATTAATTGGAACGCAGCAGAACGCGGACTTCGCTCACTCTATAAATGGCGAGAGGCTTTATGGAATCGCGAGGTGCGTCGCTCCCGCCGACCTGCGCCCGCGCCGCCTTGTAATTGGCCGGCCCCCGGTTGACATTTACACGGCGCAAGATGGCCGACCGATGCGATATGGCGACGAGTAATTGACAAATCGCCCTCCCTTCGCTTCGGCTCGGAATTGTAATAATTGGTATCGCATGTCGTTCGACTATAAAGATTTTCTTTGGCTAATAAGCGAGCGTTTCTCGGAAGTACAGGCTTTGTTGAACACGGCCAGGGGGCGAATACAAATTCTACATCGCTCCATGTAATTATAGCGCGATTTACATGGGGGCTATGTGCAGAGCTAATGCAATGCATCGCAAAAAGTGTTAGTTTTCATACGTACAGATAGCTTGCGTCACGGCACACGCGTTTCCCGCAATCAGCACATTTCGCGAGGCTATAAAAAAGGTTTGACAGCTAACTATATATGCTATATATAATGCTATGCTATATATAACTGTAAATCTAACCGTGGGTTTACAATACCGGAAATATTCACACAAAATATATTGTCATCTCAGTTTTTTTCAGAGGGAATGATAGAGTAGAACCTTGTATCGCGACAGGTTTATACGCCAGTTGTAACCCACGGTAGATCTGCATCCCGATAAACTTGTAATCAGTAAAAAAAGGGTTATAGTGGATCGAAACATTGAGGGTCTTATGACGCTAAAATAGAAGCGTTTTCAATCATATTAAAACAACGTATAGAAGCTTTGCAAGGGATCGTTAAGCTATGGTCTTGGTGAAGAATTCTGCTTGCGTCTCGATCAAAGGGTAATTAATAACTATTTGACCTTCGAATAATGAGAACAATAATGTGGCCAGTCCGCGTGGCGATTACTGGGACCTACGTCGATATTAGTTTTATATAATGTTTTAAACCATGTATATATGATATCATATTTGACTATTTTTTCTTAAATAAATATTGCGCGTATATAGGAAATGGAATTCCGAGTATCATTTAGAGCGAACAATGGTGTTGGTACGCTAAAAGGGCGAGACCACACTAGCGTGGAGCGCCGCTGAGGCGACGGCAGCGCGATGATTGATCGAGCGTTTGTCCGCGCGGTGGATCCATCATCGAACGGTCGCCGGACAGTCGCCACGGTCGCGACGCTCGTCGCCGGCCTGTCCGACTCATGTCTTGATCAATCAAGCCTTTCAAAGCGCGAGAGACTACTCGTTTTATTTTGCTCGCTGAATTTTGCAGACGTCATCTTAAAATTTTGAATATGACGATAAGTGTTTCCATGCCACAAGACACAAGTACAAGTAAGTACAAGTATCACATGACACAAGTACAAGTAAGTACAAGTATCACATGACACAAGTATCTCGTTTTTTAGGAAGTGTGTATTTACGTCTGAAAGTAGTTGGTCGAAGCGTGCAAGTAGGTAAATGTAACTAGATTAAATAAGTTAACTCTTCACCTATTTGAAAGTATCTCATAGAGGACATTTGATACATAAGTGAAACCTTCGAATACTGACTCAAAGTAAAGCGGAGGTATACAAAATTCTAGTTCAAGTTAGCGTTGGGTAAGGGCGTGGTCCTGCGGCTCGGTCTATTCGTGGAACAGCATAAGCAACAGTCTCTACTAGTCTCGTTGTTACTCGGCAATGCGTGCAGAGGCTTCAGGTAAAGATGAATTCAAGAAAAGAGAAGATAAAATAATAAATGAAACCTAACAGATATTACAAAGTCAACGGTCGCTAGATTCGATTTCGACTATCGAATACGTTATCGAAAAATCGATTTCCGACGTGAGCGCCCGCGGCGCCGGCGCAGATGCGATATGATTGATCGCCAGCACTTTGTGCCAGGTAAACACTCACCCCCCACTAATTGCCATCTACCACTCATGTGACACGTGCATCACTATCTAACACAAACATTACTTTACACCTTTCAAACTGATAAATAACTCATATGTCTTTAGCAATAAAACTGATTGTCGTATGTATTGTTGACTTTTAATTGAATTAATATTTTTGTTAAATTTATATTAATTATGAGGATTTTGTATATGTTCAACCAAGATGGTAATATGTGATGGATGATTTGTCAATAAATGGCCCCTGCTAAATGCAATACACTTTATAAGTGATAGAATAGAAAAACAGAAAACTCAAATAAAAATTTAAAGCTATCACTATTTACAGCAAAATTCTCCAATATCATTATTTTAAAACATACAATAAAAATAAATATTGTTTAGAATGTTAATAAAATTGACTAATAAATGTTTAATTAATAAAGCCAGCGACTCCCTCTTAAAAGAATCGCGTTGACGTCACATACTTATGCCCTTATGGAACTATTGTTTGTTCATAACGCAGGATTTAAAAAAAAACATCATAAAATACAAGGTGATGTGCACACGTAGGTCCAATCGAATTTAAAAAATTCACGACTACATTCACCTCGTCATCGCGTCGCGAATCCAAACCGGCAATAAAAGATCGAAAGCCTTCAAAAGAGATTTCTAAATGCTGGCCCGGAACAATAAAAAAATCGCAACGTTCAATTTGTGCACCGGTAGGGTGTCCACAATAAACCTGTCAGGCGGGGGACAGTCCGATAGCCGACGTCGCACTTATCAGTGACCATAACATCCTCGATTTTACGACAAGCACTCGATGTGTGCCCGTGCATAAATTTAAAGCGAACGTCAAGCGGCGACATTTTATTTTACAGATCAAGGAAATTGTATCGATATTTCAGGGATAATGTTTTTGTGTTACGGAACAGATATCTTTATGTGCACGTTTCTCGGACTCAGATAATGCCGCCATGTAAAGTATCAAACCGGAGACCGTTCGCTTTAAATACTTTTTTTCTGGAGTGATAAAATTAAATTGTCATAAATTTTAAATTTTATTCGTCATGTTGTCGCAATAAAATCGGTGCACGAAGATTAGGTACATTCGTGGGGGGAAGGAAGCGGGCAAATATTCGATATTTCGTTTCGTGGAATACCGAAGGCGAAGGGAGAAGGCAATCGGATCGCACAGCGAATAGCAAATGTTCGAGACCGGTCCGCATCGGCGAGCCGCGGCCGTGTAATTCTAATTAGGCAATTCAAGCAGCGGCCGGCTCTAATGGGGCCCGTACGGTGCCATAAAGCAAGCGCAATCTGATCGTGTGAACACGCTGTCTGTTTGTCCCACGAACATTGACCGTAGACATGCGACGCTTTGTCACCCTAGCGCCTGTACACCCGCCTTTTTGTTCTCCTTGTGATAGATACAGACGGTAGACAATAGATTTACAAGACGTGTTAAGAAAGACTTAAGCGAGGAAAATGTGTTTATGTAGTTTACACTTGTGACGTCGCGGAGCCTTATTCATTGTTGACAACTAAGCAAATGGTACGAAAAAAAACTTTTATAGACTCCGTGGCCACTAAGTTCGACAAAATACTACACGTTTAATGTAACAAATCTTTATAATTGAAATATTATTTAAATTACAAAAAAAAAAACAAATTCTTCCTAATTGTGAATTAGTCTATGATGCTATCCGCACGGAGTCAGTTTTTATCAGCTCGAGTTTATTAAAATGCAGTGAAGTTTGAATAAATAAAACAGAATAGCGGACTATCCGGACATGTTAATCCATTTGCCAAATTTACGACAAACACCTGACACGAGACGTCGAACACAAGGCCGAGACCGGAGACCGGCTGCGGTCATACGACGTCGGTCTGGACCGGAGCGCGCGACTATAATAAATTAAATAAAAAGCGTCTGGCGACTGCAACAGGGATATACACTCGGTGCCTTATTGATGGAAACAATTCAAACGCCATTTAGATAGTGAGCCGGCGCTGACGTATTATTATTGTGGGACCGGCTCGGGCGGACAGCGGCGACATGGCGCTACGAAAACAAACTTTTGGAGGAGGTATTTTAATTTAAATTCTTATTTATCTAAGAATTAGATTTTAAATGCCAAAGACAGTTGTAAAATTAATAGACTTTTTTAATCTGCTTTCAATATAGAAATTGCTTATGTTGATATATTTGTAAATTTTTGTTTCTTTGTTTAGTTAATCATACAGAGATCTTATAATATGTACATAATGTATTGTTTGTTTTGACAAACTCATTATCCAGCACATAAAGAATTAGTGGGTAAAAAAAAGGTTGTGAGCAGTTTAAAAAAAAAACAGAAATATTTTCGAAGAGATTTGCTCATCAACAGATATTTAAATATAGAACGTGATCTTTTTTTAAACTTTTGTTTACTATAAATTATTGGCAGTCCAGACATTTCTGCCGGCAACTCAACCCTTATACACCTTCGATAAGAAATCGAGAAGTTACGACAAAATTTGTTGAGTTCAAAATATTTAATACTAGACCGGACCCGGTACACTTCGTTCCGCTTTAGAATGAGGTCCCGTCATCGATGTGAGACCCGCGGTTGAATTTATTTTCACGCATTAGATTTTATTTTGAGATAACTCCTAAGAACTTAAAGTAAAGATAGATGTATGTCATCGCGGTCTTTTTTATAGATCTTTTTAAGACTAACAAGTCCGTAGTACATGATTTTGATGTATCTCGTAAGGTTTAGCTAGTGTTTGCAATGTAAGCGCACTAAAATATGTTTTTTACGACATCGCGTTACGAATCTTCCAAATACTCTGCTATTCCCTGCTACAATATCCATGTTTTATACATCAACCTTCCTCTTGAATCACTCTGCCTATTGATGAAATCCATATCAAAATCCATTGCGTAGTTTGGAAGATCTAAGGTAACACACAGCGGAAGCGACTTTGTTTTGTACTATAAAAATATTAACTATACTTTTCGATATAAGGTTTGTAAGAAACTGGAATCTTACCACGATTAGCCTCTCCGAGCTCCCGATATTTCGGCATCCATTCCCGATTTTTTGAATACCGCATCCTTTTTTAACTTGCATCTGCGTTGCTATCTTCAATGTCATTCATAACTCTCCGTTCAGCCTGAGATCGTCTCTGCTCCGTCCTTTAAAGAAAGTTATGCGCCGTCCCCCGGGATCGTTCCCGCGACTAATGACGCATAAAACTATATTCACGTCCCACGGCTTCCCTTCTATTCTAGTCCATTATTACTTTACACTATTTTAATCCAAACAATACGTTTGAAGTTAGATTTAAATTAAACTATTACCTAGATTATATTAATTTTAAATTCGTACTTCCTTAATATAATGAAAACAAATTTAGATAAGTTTATTACAGTTTAAACACAACTTACGCGCAATAACTTAAGACCTATGGCTGATGACGTCATGCGCCATTATGCAACTAAAAAAGTTCACAACTTGAATTATAATAATTAGAACAAAATGTAAAATAAACTGACTTCTTATAAATGTATGCATACTGCTTACCCCCGAGAACGCTAGCTTTGTACAGGATACTTATCGTCTTGTTCATAATTGACCATTTACCGCTGTTTATAGGAGGATACTAGGCGGCCATAAAAATAAAAGACTCATTATAAAGTCAGCGAATGCCACCTGCGTATAAAACGCAGTTGCCGTGAGTTGCGGGCTGTGTAGCGTCCCGTGCTGCCCGCTGTACTTGAGCGTTGGATAATAAACAACGTCAAAATACAGTCGGCCGAGAGTGAGCCAACAACCAATAAATATCCAGATTGCGTTGTTAACGCGCTCTCTCACGCGGTCGATTTATCCCCGCGTGCGATACACGGCGCGCTCTTGTCGCGCCACATCGACCTGTACCTATAACTGGGACGGACATGTATACTACACTCGCAGTCGAGTCTTATATATTTTAGGGTATGCATAAAAGGATATCTTTAAAATCATCTATTTAATAATGTATTCCTTTAATAACATTCAGCTATATAAATGATAAGACGTTGCAAATGTAAAGTACGTTGGTAGAAGAAACCAAATAGGCGTTTACTAATCTAGACACTTTAGATACACTGAGTACAGTGGTACGTTGGTTGATTTCATTCAAATCAGATCGCGATGGACCGCAAGCCCTTATGTTAAACTATGATCGCCACGCATGGACCACAGCGTACAGTAGCACCAGAGGATTTGGATATATATTGCCAACATGAAACAGATATGGTTGAACTGTTATTGTTTTTATATGTTTCCTAGCGTTAACATTTAAATCATTATGCTTTTAATGTTAACGCTAGATATCATTTATTTATAGTACTGGTGGAGCCCTGGCTTCGCTCGAGTAGAACATACATTCACACGTCGCCTTTTATATATGTAAATATGCACCTGTAAAAAACAAAAAAATGTATCCCACGGGAACCGTAAAATTTGAGACCGGGATAAGTAGACTGTGTTCTATTCCAGACTATAATCTATCTCTGTGCCAAATTTCATCCAGATCCCTTCAGCCGTTTTTACGTGAAAGAGTAACAAACATCCATACATACATTCTTTCGCAGTTTAAATATTAGTATAGATAATATGTATTTCCCATTACTAAGTAACGTAATAGGCAGTATCAGTTATAGAAATAATGAAAATTAATCTCTCATAGTGATGGCGTAACAATACAATAAAACACTGTGTGGAAAATCATTGGAAATCGTAAAAAAGACAAACTATATCCGATTTCTGGTCGTAAAAATACAGTAAAAATCTTTTGACATAGGTTTAATGATCTATTAAGTACTGGCCGGAGCTGACAGATTAACTGATGTCCAGAGACTGCACTTTAACTATATATAAACATTTATAGTTGTGTCTAACCTAAACATGCAATTAACTACCGTTGTTTTTGGTTTAAAGTTCTGTAGGAATAATATCGGAATTTTATTAGAAATACGGAGACGGTAGAGAAGTGCGAATTAAGAAGGGAATTGAAGTGAATTTAAGATTTTGGTTACTTAATAAACACAGAAGTATAACTGCCATCCATTCACATAATATCTAGTTTCGATACATCACCAAAATGATACAGGATTGTTGTGATTTTGGTATTTAATTAGGCTTATTGATATGATAGCTACGGCGTGCCATTAACTTCCTAATCATATTTCCTCTATGTAACAGATATTGTAACAAACGCCAGATAACGTTATAACTATGTTACTGAAACCTGTAAGATATGTGCAGGTGAACTCTCTGTCGTTGATCTAATCTGTGCAATGTACATCGGCCCGGAAGTATGTAAACGATGAAAACCCACTAAATTAGCTTTAAAGTTGTTTTAAATATTTAGGTTTACGACGTGTTTAGTTTAGCAAATACCGCGTTGGAGTAAAGTGTCGCCTAATTGTGGGACGTTAAAACATCTCCACCTAACGGGATACGAGCCGCGAGAATTAAATAAAACGATACCTTAATAAGATGAAATCGATTTGATTGTTATCGATTTTGTATTGGTAACCGAGTGACCTCATCGATTTTGAATCGCTGATTGAATAAAGATAACACTTCTTAACGACCTCCGGGCAGTTTTGTGAAGCGAGGACTCGTTTCTTCATTATTTGCCTTAATTACATCTTCTAAATATTAAGAAAAATATTATTTAGTCAATAAGCATTAAACACTTCGATTTCTTCACACACATTTTTAAGAGACCATAAAAACTACATAACCTTTTTTAAAATCGGACGCACGTAATAAAAATAAAAACATAAATGAAAAATTAAGTATTTAAATTTTAAAAAAAACGTAGAATGGCGACCGTGCTCCAAAAAGCGATACCTAATTAATTGTAATCCTCAAAGTAACAATCAATCAAGGGCAATATAAATCTGTCGACAGACTGACAATCGGATCGGATCGCTTGGCGCCACAAAAACGACCTCTTGCCTGTGGAATGATTAATTTAAAAAAGTGTCAAAAAACTGTATCAAAGGGAACGTCGTACACTGATACAACGCCATCTATCTGATGACGATCGAATTATGAGTTCCTTTGATCATAATTATTTGTATCATTCCCAATGGTAATAATTTTTAAATATATATCATGAGCTAGTAATCATTATATCCTAAGATAGAAATCCTTTTACTAAAATAACCACGACAGATCTGTAGGCCAATGAATTGAATTGCTTGATATTGTCTTAACTGTAGGGAATGTTCAGTAGCAATGTGTTATAAGGATGGATGTGAACTACCTAGGTCGATCTAACAAGTTTATCTATATACTGGTATTTCATATGATAATATTTGTCTCCAGAGATCAACGCTTTTTAACAGTGGTAGAGCCCAAAAGAACAACATCTGTTGCATGAATGGGCCAGCTCTACTGGTGAAATACCACGACCTCACAGAAGACAGGCGTGGAGTAGAAGTATTTCTGCGTTTCGTCTGATGTGTGAGGTGGTACCGGAGTCCTAATTCTAGTCCTCTTCCCATAGAAGGGGAAGAGGATAATGATGGAGGAGGGGATGGATAGGAAAAGGAATTCTCCCCTTATGGTTCACTAAAATTCACAAGTAATTCATAAAAACGTAGTTTTAACTAGATTTAGTAGAAAACTTTATCCCAATTACGGTTCAATTCACTATCTAAACGATTAACGAAATTAGAATAAAAATCTAGATCTGTATTCAGGAATGGAATTCAATCGACTGTGAAGAGGAGGCGGTTCATAATTTTTTTTAAGCAAATACGTGCAAATCGAAAAATTTAAAAATGTAAGCCAATTTCAAGCAAAATTCATTAAAAATAGTGCGGGAAAAAACTAAATGTACTCTCTTAATACGTAAATTACTGGATTTATTCTCGAAATATGCATAGGCGGAATATTCGCGATTGAATTATATCGAATTATTAGTGATTCAGTCATTTCCAGTGTATTTTTTCGCTATTGGTCCCAACATAAATATTTTAATAACAACCCCGACGCATTAATCTGTTGTCAACAAATTTATTAGTTCCTGCATGTTTCTATTTCGTACGCAAATAAAACACGACTTCCGGACGTTAATGATCGCTTTGAAAATAATTTAACTTTTAGATTTTTTTTATAATATGTCTTTATACTTTTTAAACGATGTCATTATTAAGAACAAGTTCCTGTGGGCAAGGTGTCGGCACCATTATTTAATGTTTTTGCTTATTTCGTATTCGGGACAAGCGACAAGCAAAATATTATTTCATTAAAATATTGTAAAAAAACTTTTAAACAAAACATGCGGACTTTTATTTAGCTTATATGTAAGTCCTATAGTTTAGCCTACGTTAGCCAAGAAAGTAAAATTCAACGTTGTTATATTATGCATTATTAAGAATACCTCAAAAACTACCGGTCGGATCTTGACTAAAAAAAATGGGACCAATCGACAAGCATTAGCTCTCGAACAAAAAAGAATCATCGAAATCGGTTCACCAGGAGCGGAGTTCTGAGGTAACAAACATAAAAAAAAAAAACATACAGACGAATTGAAAAATACTTCCTTTTTGAAGTCGGTTAAAAATATTGTAAAATAAAGTCGGTTAAAAAGTGGTAAACTGTCTTGCATATAAGTAATCCTATACTTAGCAAGAACGTTGACTCGCCTGTACCTTTAGGAAATGCTTGCTTCATCCACGGGATTCTTTAGGACTCCTAAATACAGAATAACAGCGTGTGAATAATAAACAATTATCTTAATTAAATAATTCAGTCGTAAGAAACTGATGAACAAAGTAACAACGCGATCAATAATTCACTGAAGTCCAATTTAAAAGACACGTGTTAAATTAACGAGAATACGCCTCTTAAAAATGGCCAGCGCTCGCTACAAGACTCCCCCGGCGTCTACCGTCTAATTGATAATTAGTATTCCGACGGTCCACTGTCCAGGCCTACGTGCGCGGTGGTGGGGTGGGCCGGGAAGGGTGGGGGCGCTGCATCAGCACGCAGACTCCAAGACGTCTGGTATTGACACAATCGTTGAGATGACAGCCCTCGGGGACACGCGCCCCATGATTTGGGATCTTATTTTGAACGCCGGCCAAAAATTGTAAATTTAAAAATAATATCAGTTATTGAAAATAACCGAACGGATTGCAAATGGATCAGATTAAAAACATATGTCGTTGATATGATTCTTGTGTACTAACATAAAATCTGGCACAAAATAACCTTGTGTGTACTACTACGAGCTGACGACTACGGCAATTGTAGTCCACATAAAGTCATAATTTTAGTACACACTATCAGATAAGTCGCAGCACGGTGTTGTTCAAGTAACATGACAAACTTGTACACTCGTGTAGAAAAGTTATAAGGAAACTGGATTTGATTTTGACATTAAATATTTGAAACAAATAATTAAAAGCAACAAGCTGTCACAAAAGTAAAAAGTTGTTCCTAAATCTGTGTTCTCTAATTGACAGCGTGGACACAGCGTAGTGCCGCCGCAGTAAATTGTAAAGGGGCGCGCCGATAACGATTTCGTTACTCGCTTTTATAAATTATTCAAAGTTATCAACTGACCTGCCGCAACCGCCGGCCGGCCGCCATCTTAACACTCGCTTCAAATTAACTCTGTCAATTCTGACGATCTAATGTTGTGTTTTTGTTTATATCTCATAGAAACATTTCGGCTACGTAAAGGAACATGCAGCATAATATAATATGTAGATGCCTTCCTTACCATGCCTTCCTATTTGTCCTAAAGTCCGATCAAATGTTATTTGAGTTGCTAGAAGCATGATCATAATTTTTTTGTTCTTTGAGAAACTGTAATTGATTTGACATTAATGTTAACTTGACTGGAGTGTTAGTCGAATATAAATTACGCAATATTATATAATTATGCAGAAACATGAGGAATTAATTTGGACGAAGATTTAAATGTTGATTACGATTAAGTACTTTCAATTTCATTTCTTTTTTTTTATTCATTTAAATAGTCTATAATTATATATTTTTTATATAATTTTTTTTTATGGAATAAGGTGGCAAACGAGCGGATCACCTGATGTTAGGCGAGCGCTACCCATAGACATCCGCAACAAGCAAATGTGTTGCAGACGCGTTGCCTACCTTTAATGGACAGGGGAGGGCGTAGACAGGAATAAGGATATTTCCTTTTCCCCATTAACCCCCTCCCCGTCCAATCATTTCCCGATAACATCTTTCCCAATTCATAAAGCGAACAAATATTATTTCACTGCATCAATTTTCTTTGACTCAATTATAAAAGTATATACATTTATATTCCAATTGATATTTGGCATAATTTTAGCCAAAAAATTGGGAAATCTAGGAATTAAATATTTAACAAATTTCTAAATATTAAGGAATGTTTGAATGTATTGAACGTATCTCGGGAGAATAAGGAGTCGATTTGAAAAGAATTTCGCTGATGGTTCTTAAATAATTCGCGTCAACCTGTGACTGTCACGATTACCATATCTGAAATCGAGCATCGGACCGGCATCGGGCGGCAGCGGACCAGCTATCGGCAGCATGCATCGCGCCTGCTACCTCAGGGAACTTCGTGCACGGTAGCAAACCCTTATAAGGTGCCTCGAGAGTTTGTTTCTGTAATTCCGTCTATTTTGTCGTGTTTATTGATATTTTTATCGATTATTGCATCGCATAAACTACTGTCTCGATATTCTTTAGGAATAACACGTGTTTGCCTACAAACAAGTATGCAAATAACATCCTGATCGATTTCAAGTACTGTGATATCAATTGAGCGGGATAAATAAGTGGCAGGGAAAAGTGTGGCTTAAAAATGGATGAATATGATATGATAAAATAATAATATGATAGAATTGAGAAAGGAATGCTTCGGTGGTTCGGGCATGTTGAAAGGATGAATGAAGAGAGAATAACGAAACGAATTTATGTTGCAAAAGTGAGTGGCAGTGTTGGTAGAGGACGCAGGAGAACTTATATCGATCAGATTAGTGGCTTACTAAAGAAGGGCGTTATAAGGAGCACCCATAACCGACGAGCATACATGCGTAGATGTATGAATGTAGAAGAAGCAGGAGAGGTGTGCCAGGATCGCGCCAAATGGAAATCCATGATCTCTGCTTACCCCTCTGGGTTACGGGGGTGAGAGCATATTTATTTAAATAAGTGGAAGTAACTTCTTAACATCTCTTATTAATTGTTAGGCAAAGTGACCGCGAGAAACATAAAATAGCGACCATAAAATCAAGTTCGTTGAAGATACAATAAAAACTTTTTGCCAATCTTTGACAATCCAAACATACACATCGTAACAAGTAATTGAAGGATTGAAAACTAAAGAAAAACAAGCGTTTTGTTTTAAATCGATCTGCGTAAATAGTTCTATCTGAAATACCCTCGGCGCGCAATGAAAATGTGACGCGAACAAAGCGATATCTGCAAATGTTGGTCGTCTTAAGCAAGTTCTTTAATCAAGGGCAAACAAGCGCTGATTTGAATAAACACACGCTGGCCGCGGATCCGTGATTCATTAGGGCGAGAACTTCTGTGTCGGGAGATGCAGCGATGCCCTGCCGTCGACAGACTTCCTACGGTTTTAGCAGCAATTAATATTGTACCCTCGATTTAATTGGCCCACGTCTAACTGTGAAGATCATTTAATCAACAAGTAAAAGATAAAATAGATGTCGTATCAGGAAGTTCAGAGGAAGGCACTATGTACGACTGGAGAATGATCCACCGACAACACGAAAAAAGCTCTTCTTGGCGATCCAAGATTTATGACAATCTAAACCCTAAAACGAGTATAATTAGGCACAAAGTTACGTGGACGTAATTCTATTTCATACATTATAAATTCTAAAAATAAGAACACGCTTGTAACTTTTTAGTAGCCTTCATTACTTTAGCCTTTACTAGCATTCATTTATTTTCCATTCCTTGCTAAATCGCCAATTAACAGCGTTCGTTATATAATTAAACGAATAATATTTCGTTCTGCTAATACTAAAGTAAATTGGGATAAGAGTAAGACTCTTGGCAAATTGTGTCTTTCAAACAATTATCACGGCTAGAAGGAAGACAAGTACTTGTTTCCACTGCACACCGTTACGTCATAAACGAATGCTAATAGTATAAAGGAACATTTTATAAATAAATAAAACTTTGCAGTATCGAGTGGATGTCGACGTAAGACATGTGCACACTCGAACGAACTGTGCACCACTACATGTGCACCTGCCCACCCATACTCCCCCCACTCTGTCCGCACCCACACACGGGCCACCCCTGCAGTTACTTGACTTCATTTGCAGTCGACTCTAAGTTAAAATCAATTATGCCCGCGATTGTTTCGTTAGTGGAAGCAAATGTTTTTTGT
>JWHW01001433.1:129851-143250 GCA_000931545.1 Papilio glaucus
ATAAGACGGGCGGGGGTGAGGAGGGTAAAGAGGGTAAGGAACGTATTATTAACCGTGTTAACTGAGCCGCGGGGCGCGGAGTACAACTCCGCGGCGCACTGCGAACGACTACGACCTGCGCCTTTTCTGATGCTACCGAATTAGAATCTGTAAAAATATTGTATACTAGGAATAAACCTTAATTATTCTCAGTGAGACAATCCTTAGAAACCATCAATATTTCTACTAGGTAAGATTGTACCTGACGAGTTTCCCAGACCAATCACAAGTTAAATATAAAAACGAGTAGGGTAGATCTAGCGTTATACTTTCTTGAAGTTTGCGTTTCGTCTGATGAGTGACTAGATAAGAAAAAGAATCAAGTTTGTTACTTAAAATACTCAAAATAAAATCATACTAGCTATGCCCGCGACTCCGTCCGCGTGGAATAGTGAAATAGGGCAGCAATTATTTTAGGCCAACCATTTTCTTGCATTAAAAATGCAAATGTCCTTCCTCAGGAATTAAACTATGTCTGTACCAAATTTTATTAAATTCGGTTGAGTAGTTTAGACGTGAAAGCGTTACAGACAGACAGAGTTACTTTCGCATTTATAATATTAGTAGGGATTAATCTCGACATGTTCTTTCTTTTCCAAACTGGGAATCGACCTATAGGCATTTATTACATTGACATAGTACTTTAAATCTTTTCTAACTCAACGACAAGCCGTCTGCGCTCGCTCCGCGCACGCCCTCTGTATGATTTTTAACGAGCCATACCCAAGTATGTAATTGTGTTTGAATGCGCTTCGTAATGATTATTTATGTAGCGCGGTGCGGGTGGAAAATTATTTTTTATTGTTCCATCCACGTGTTGTACGGGGAGGTGGGGAGAGGTAGGGGGAGCCCCTGCCGCCTGCAGCCGCGATAACGCCGCCAATGGCCGCCAATCTGCAGTAAAATGTTAACTATGACGCGGGTGTGAATAACGCTACTCTTAAATTTTAATATATAGACCGAAGCTGGGGACTACTTGAATGTAATAGAAGTGGTGAAACTATTAGTGTGGTACCTAAGTTCGATTGCCAATTATTGTTAAGCAAAAGTTCATAAGAAACTGCATTTGTCTGAGAAGTATTTCGAAAACGCATAATCCCGTGCTGTGGATGGACTGACTTTGAATTCGATAAACGTACTGGAAACGGCAAGTAATTGAGGAGATTTGTTAATAAATTTGAAAAACAATGAATGTTTATGCTCATTACAAAACAAACTACAACAATAAAGAGTACGTAGCAAAAAGCTCGTACATTTGGCGTGCAAGCGCAGGGTTGCACATTGCACGGCCCGCAATGAAGTTGTAAAACGCGTGATTGAAGCGGCCCGCAAAAATGTCGGCCAACAATCCGCCGGCGCCAAACCGCGGGCCCCAATTTATTTATCACTATTATACCGGCTCGCGGCTGCGGATTTACGATTCCATTTCGCCAGCCCTGGACGGCGGCCCGCGGATTTGCAAAATGCCCGCTTGAAAACATTGTCGGCTATCCTATGATAATTGCTAGGTGGCTTGACGCTTTTTCTATATTTAGATAAGTGAAGGATCTCTGCATACCACGTTACATTAGTTTAAAATAAGTACCAGATTGTTTAGTTAATCTTACATTTTTTCATGTTATTATTTGTTTAACCGTATAGGCGTGGCAACTGAAACGAGCGGACGAGATTACGTTGTTGTAGTAAGTTGTATTGGTTTGGAAATACCGTTAGATTATACCATAAGTGATTTGATGTGAACTAAAATTGTACAGTTGTGGTAATGCCAACCTTCAAGACGGCATAGATAAATTTAATGAGCTAACCTATATTAGGTACATTCTGCATCCTTTTAATTATTAGACCATTAAATGAAAAGGGAATAAGAAATGCTGAGATGCAAAGGCGAGATACTTTGTCTATATATCTCACACGTTTGCGATTTCGAATGGTATAAAAATGCACACACGCACGGTACACTCACACACGCACGCATGCTACGGGAGCGGCCGCGCGGTCCGCACGCGCTGCGGCATTCCTGCGGTGCTTGTCAATCACACGCGTCGCGCCGCGCGCCGCGCCCGCGAGCTGAATTTAATTTCTATACATTGTTTTATTTTCACTTTGCACGTTTGAGGGCGCCACGCTCGTGACAGAGTGCCGGCTAATGGGATTTATTCGGGGTTTTTAAACTCGAAATTGATTTCCCGCCGGTTGCTGCGAAATATTTTTTGACGTGCGTGATCTGCCGCGAGCCTAGTTATCGTACTAGCCATCAAACTTTATAACCTATTCGCGTCCCGATGGTTTTTGCAACGACCATAAAACGGACGACAATGGATGTTCATTTTATTTTTTTAATGAAATATTAAAATGAAATATAAATATTTTTTACCATTTTAACCTACGATCAAATTCATTTCTCATGATAGTTCAAGGATACGCTTTACGTTAGCTCAGGGCCGGATCTACCATAGGGCATTTTAGGCTGCAACCCAGGGTCCCACGTATATATGGTCCCAGACGCCCTTGAGAGTTACTTGACAACAAAAGAAAAAAACATCGTATTTTTCGTTGTCTACATTAGTAAGAACAAATTAAAGATCTTGCTTTTTTGGCTCGATTACATTCAACGCAGAAACAAAGGACCACAAAATTTGACCCTGTGAAGTGTCAAATAGAGTGCTATTAGCCGATATTTATATATCATTCAGTCTCTATTAAATTACTGCACAGGAATATAACCATGGGTAAATAATTAATAAGGGAATTTCACACTGGGAGTATTAGGCTTTAATGAACCGTATAATCAAATATTATTATTACTTCAATTAGCGACACACTGCGCAGGGTTTTCACCTGATGGCAAGTCATATAAGAAATCCATGACAGTACCGTGCTAACCACAATTTTATAGATAACTAAAGCAGTGCAGCACTGGGACTCATTGGACGGGGAATTGACAGACCAATAACATGTTTAACAGCGACATCTATTCAGAATGTAGCGACTTGGACATGGCTCAGGTAAACATCTCCGCGGTAACCCAGTCGAAACTAGAGGCTCTTGCTACCAGATAAATAACAGTATTTCATAGGTTAGCCATTAGGATTATGCGGTCATTTGTATTTTTTAACCATTATTTTAATAAAAAAATATCCAAATTAGTCAAGAATACAGTCATTTTAAAACAACGAAATACGTTTACATTAATTAATAGCGATACTTTACGTTTATTTTAAAGTCATTTTCTAAAAGAGTTACATCTTTTTATGGTTAATTTATTTACACATAAAATCGAATTAGCATTTTATATGTCCGATAGAAAATTTTATGACATTGTCTCTCTCGGACGGTTTACGAGGATTCCTATGTTACGATTTAAAAACTAAATAATGTCTTTGACCCACTAATTTTGTTTCGAATATGCATAAAGTATTTTAATATTCCGTTTTTAGGAATTTAGAAACTTTCGGAATTATGTCCAAACATTCCTTCCTTATTAGAGGGTGAATACTATCATGAGACATATATACATATAAATTCTATAAGATTATATTACTATTAATATCTGTATAAAGATACTAAAGATATGCGCTGGCTATTATCAATAAATACGTGCTGAGACGATCGTTTATTAATGCAGTTATTCATTTCTCTAAACTTAGTCGTCGTATAGTTATTACACACAGACAGAGTTAGTTTAAACAATATATAATTAATATGCAATATATTTAAATGACGACCGTCTACTTGGAATTTAGCAAAGCACTGAGAATGCTGAGAATTTAATGTTCGTAAAAAACCTGGTGACAGGAATGAGAGCATTAGTTTAAATATTTTCCTTGTATTCCTTGCATATAGTTTATGTGAATAAAGCAAGAAGGTATATAGAAAATTATGTATTACTTTTACCATATACTTGTATATAACTCGAGACTGTTGTCTTTACTTCTTGTGCGTCTACCCCTTTGAGATCAAAAAGGTTGATAAAAGAATTGATAATGTTTAATATAAAATAAAGTAATAATTTCGTTATATAAATGTTAATATTTTAAAGTAAGATAAGCACAATCGACTATACAGAATCGCATAAAATAAATACTATGGGAACACGACAGAATCGCAAAATTAAAACGGACGGAAGCGCAAAAAGCGCTTCAACTACGGCGCGGTAGATTTATAAACTCGGCCGACGCTAACACACTTTCACGTGTCATTGGAGCCCGAGTAAAAGCCTAAAAAGCCGAAACAAAAAAGCGCACAACAGGCTTGTACATGCATCTTTTTCACTCGGCTGACAAATGGCCACGGAACCCGGGATGAGTCCGAGAGCGGAATGAAAAATCATTCACAAATTGTGACGGCGCTCGCCCGGCCCGGCGCGGCCACTTTTTAACCGGCCGCCATCAATACGGGGATGGGGAAAAAGCGGTGACGTCACGAGATACGCTCCCCGACACCGGTGAGCGAATAAATCAGACGCTACACTAGCGTGGAGTCGGCTCCTGTATTGTGGTGCTTTATAGCTTTTGATTTACATCGCCACTTATTTAGCGCATTCGATGACCGATATAGTGACGGCGCGCGGAAAAATATACATGTGTCGATAAGTTGTGTGCGAACCGGACACCGCAATTCATGGGGACCGCCCGCGCTCTCACATTGCCTGATGTGACCAATTTGTCACTTAGACATGTAATTGTGTTTATGGTCAAAACATTGTTTAAAAACGCGTCATTCTACGATTTATTTAAAAGTTCCTGTTACAATGTAACATTTGTTACATGATTACGTAAACTACAATAGTTCAATAATTTTTATTATGATACGCAAAATAACAAACGGCCGTTCCCGACTTACTTACCACAATCAAGTTTGATGGACAAGAGCGCATCACGAGCGATCAACTGGTGTCCCGCGCTCCGCTCACTCACTCATTCATTCATTCTCCGCTCACTCGATCCATTTCGAGTGATCACAGATCGCGGCGGAGCAATTTTTTTTTTGTTATCAGCCCTGAACTCGGGACACGCAGTCTGTTTATACTGTCATCTGTTGATTGAGATTTTCGTCAACTACAATAACTTTGACTTTAGTAAACTGAAATAAGTATTTGTACGCTTTGAATGATAAAATTACTTTTGACCGGATTATTAAAATGGATATAGAATTGAGATAATTTGAATTTCGTTATCGATTTTTAGCTAATCATTTCTTAAAAAGCGAGATATATTAAAGAAGGTACGTACGTATACAAAATACGAAATCTAGTTTTATTTGAAAATAAAATGTTTCGTGAAACGTAAAGCTCTGAAATAAACAGGCCATAGGCATTCCAATATAAAGCACCTAACACATACGGGTCGAGATTACGCGAACGCCAAATAATCGCCGGCGATCATAAAGAGACTTCTTAACGGCCTGCGAACGTTCGCTGCATTCCGGTCACGTCGGGCCGAACTGATTGACGCGAGACGTCCGCGCCTCCTGGAGCTACCCCCTACTCCCTCAACCCCCTAACNGACTAAAAGGAGGCCGCCCCCACAGACTTGACCTGTGATCCGAGCAAGAAACATGTGAAAAATGTCATTAATGCACTCCCGGGGTTCGTATTGAGTGCCTTATAGAGTTGCTCGCTGTTAGTTGTGCAGACGTAAGACTTCAATTTAACTATAAATCAAATATATAACAATTGTTATAACCCCTATTGAGATAAAGATAGACAATAAGCACCTACCGATCTTAAAACGAACATCAATAACGGTACTATTTCGCGTTCGTATCGGATTTAGTTCGGCCGGTTAGCGTGGTTAGTAAGATACTTGCTTTTCACGCCGCAGGTTGTGGGTTCCATTCCCACCCAGGACAGATATTTGTGTGTATGAGCATGTCTGTTTGTCCAGACTAGTTACAACTTATTGAAACATTTTATGTAGAACGTGGTACCGAATTACAAACATTTACAGTGAGGGAAACGAGGAACGAACGAGTGCGAAGCTGCGGGCATAGAGTACTAAATAATAGATTTATTTAATATACGGATTTATTTCTATATGGATAGCATTTGTTTTGTTTTGTCCGTCCATCAAGAGAATAAACCGAACGCGACCTGTCATGTTGCATTGTCGAAAAAGCGAGAGAGCGAAAACTGTGCGGTGTAAAGTTTCGGAGGCAAGGAGACAGCGGTCCGGCGAAAAGTTTGTTAATTTGGACGTGCAATTGGTGTCCGGACGCGGACGTCGAACGCTCGCCAAGTTTGAATTGCATGTAGTTTAGAATAAATAGACGCAGTAATGGACATTGTCTGGACGCCATGTTGGATCCCAAAGTAAATAACGAAAGAACGTTGCAACCGTTATACATTTTTTGTTATTTGTAAATACAACTTCAATTACAACTTAGAATGTTCCTTGTCATAAGTATCTACAAATGTATGATTGTTGGATTCTTGCTAGTGTTCATTATTTAGAAATCAATTCCCGACTTCACTCGTAATGACAAATACATTTATTATGCTTCATTCAATTTATGATAAATTGAAAAACATATACAGTACTACTGCTAGACTACCGGCCCCCGGGGAGCCATCACAGTCGAGTGAAGGATTGTTGACTGGTTTTTGTTATATTAGTCTACTCCGCTTACACAGGTCGTTTACTAAATGATACAAGATTAGCAGTGATATAGACAAATGTTAAGTAAGGTGATATGGATTCGAAACTCTGGCGTGTGGTGGTACAGATACCGTCCCCCTCAACTACACAGCTCGGACACAGCAGGAGGAGTTGGACATAAAGACGTCCAATAGAGACGCAATAAAGCAAAAACTCCAAACAATAGACATTAATAAGGCGAGGCGATGGCGGCGCGGCCGTGAGGTCCGGCCCGGGATGCGCTTATTAAAACATTTCGCCGGCAATATCTGGCGATGGTGGCCGGCGTGCGCAATATGTGCCCGCAAACTCGGCCCGCATGTGACGACCTGTGGGAATCGCGGCCGAGAAAACTTCATTAACTCCGACGACCCTCACACTCCGGCCGGGGACTCCCCGGGACACCCCGGGACTCCCCCGGCTAGGTGACGGACGCGACGGACGGGGGACGGCCGACGTCCGCTTATTACGCCTCGAACGTGCTGAGAAATCGAAGAAATGCGACGTAAACAGGGTCCCGCTGCCGCCGCGTAAATTATCGGACAATACGTATGGACGCCCGATCTCATTCATACGAGCATTACAAAACGTATCTAGATGGACTTACATAAGTAAGAATACTCTTGTAGGTCTGTTTTCTTCGTACTTATTAGCTAAACAGGTTTTCAATAACGGTTTCCATCTCCCGGAGATAAACTGTATCGAGTTTTTCTTTGTTTAATTAGAAAGAGATTCAGTCCGACTGTCCCGTCTAACGACGAACGCGTGGTCACTCTGCCCGTGAATACGGTTCGCGAAAGAATCGTTTCCCTGATTGCGCGGGCCCAAGCTCGGCCGACCGCTAATCCGATCTGTAGGGGGCGCATTTTTCAAGTTATTATTGGAGCTATCGTCTTTATTGTCGGCGATCGCGTCTCGTGGTACCGACTTATTGAAGTGAGCCAACACCGATCTGTATCGGATCGACCCTCGTGGAATAACTTAAACGTGAACTTTAAGCTTTTACGAGCGCTTAATAAATGAAAACTGTATTTCGTTTAAATAGGGTTGTCACTCATAGAAAGATACCCATACCTGTCTTAGTAAAAATATTTACATTGAAATTATTTTTTTTTTTTCATTTTGACTTATTCAACATTTAGTTCTTCTGTTGTAAGACCATTATATATTTCTATATATTATATAGCAGTATATGAATTGCAGAATGTACCAATAAAATATTTGGAATGCGTTACATTATTTCATATTTTTTATAATTTAAATAATTATTAATACAAAGTAACCGAATATTACCAGTACACATTTGGTAATTCACAAAAATATGTAGTCATATAATACTCCTTAGACCTTATTAAATCAGTAATAAGTCCGTAATAAGTTAAACTTTATACACCCTTAAATAAATTAAAAAAGCAAATCCAATTGAAACCTAAGACGCGCTTTCGACGATCCAAAAACCAAGCTTATCATACTGACATGAACGGTCACAGGGTTCTTCTTACATTGGCTTATCCCCGACCATCCCAAAACTTCTAGGAACTGGCCACCCGCGCGAGCCGCCCGCGCTGACGTACGCACTGTCGCATGCATCACTATTTCCACCTTCTGACGCTTAATTGCCTGACGCCCACATTGCCTGACGCTGCTCAGAACGATTGACGGATGACACAAATTATACCGTCCTATCAGTGCTGGAATCCGTAGAGTAGTCCATCATCTACAACGAGTAGCCAGAAGTGAACAAATAGCTAGTAGCAGTGGCTGAATGTAGTCAGTTCGATGAAAGAGAAACGATTTCTGTGTTACTCAGTCAGCGAAATGAGTGGGACCTGTTGACTGCTGATTGACAACTTCCAGGGTCGCCACCGACGACAAACATGAAGTCCGCCTGATGAAAGTTGAAATTGGAAGAACGGTATACTTTAAAAAATATAATGTTACGAAATTAGGAGTCGGTACTGTCAAAACCGATTGAAAGAAAGTTAAAATTTATGTGATCGTTTAGTTTGGGAAAGCGCAATCACTAGTGCGCACGCGCAGTATATACGGAACCAAATATACTTACAGGAATGTCGTTGACATATTTAGTGTTCATGTAGTCAGTTCATAATTGTGTATTTTTTGTGATCAGCTAGATGTCGGACCTAGATTAATAGAATGGTATCTAGTTATGAAAAATCAAAGTCAGTAATGTTTTCTTGTTAATTTAAATTTCAATCACTTTCACAATGAATGTTATTTGTCATCACTAGTGGCCGGTATTAATCTTACTCAAGGCTGTCGAGTTATTAATTAAGGGTAATACGATAAAAAAGTAAATACAGTGACGCAACACGCATTAACCTGTCAATTAAAGCGAATTGTTGTTTTAAATTTAGGTCGATTCCTAAAAATAAAAGTAACGGCCAGTCAATCATGTTGTGCCATATAAGACAGAAACGATCGAGGTTAACACAATTATGAAATTTTCGAAAGTGGAAAAGCTTTAAGAACTGTAACGAAGAGATGACAAGAAGAGAACGGACTCAAAAGTTGACGGACAGTCGTAATATGTTAGGGCACACTGCCGCAATAAATCGAAATTACGTCAAAGGATCGACGTTAGGAATCAGCGTAGAGCCCGTCACGCACACAGCGGCTCGGAAGCGACGCCAATTAGCTCGTCGAGTAATATTTCTCCGCGTGGCAAAATAAAGCAAACGCCTAACCGCGTCAATGTCACGTTTTCTTCCTTTTTTCCTTTGTTTTTTTCGTCTCGCTGCGGCGGGCATCGCGTCCCGCTGTCAATCACACGTCAGCGACTGGATTTCTGTCCGTCTCCGCGTCCGAGACGCGTAACCCGACTCTGAGAACACTAAGTGTGTGTAATCTTTATTGACGTCGCATCGCGCGACCACCGATTCCTTTCGCTCTAATCGAGCTAAAATGCCGCCTGTGCGCATCGCAACAAGAGCTCAGCGGTAAGCATAAACATTTTTGCGCTGTCCCGTCGAACGCTCCGTTCATTAGTGGTTCGTTTTCTTCTTTAAGCAGACAACGTCTGTTATTTTCGATTTTTATTGATGGGTTTTCACGTGTCTCCTTTTCGTCTTATTATCCGTGAGCGGACGGCGATCGGATCAATCGAGACGGAGGTGTGATTGAATCGGACAATCGACTGCCGACTTTATTTAGCTGGGTAAGGACAACGTTTTGTCATGTCGGGATCTGTATAAGGATGAGGGATGAAGGTCTCAACGTTTAGAATATTTATTGTAGAAAAATCACAGTAACAAATGTAATACACACATATTTATGTGTGTACTTTTTTTAATATTCTAGGCTTTTATGTGTAATTCTTATATTATAGACTTCAGGGGTAAAGCGATATTTTTAATACTCGTTTATCTTTTTGCCTCTCTGTCTAGTCGAGTTTTCGTATATAAAACTCAGTGATAATTATTGTTGTTGTATGAATTATAACTGGTCCATTGCAAACGTAATCTTAACGTCTCCTTAGCTCATCGGGCGCGATGCACACCGCTGACAGATGTCAAAGCTGTCACCCGGCACACCTGACGCCCGCGCCGGCCGCACCGGCTGGGAGCAACCAAAATAAACACAGCGCGGGTCGCGCGCGCATCGACCTTACATTTCAACGGCCCATTGTCAGGCAAACATCAGATTTTTTCACTCTTAATCGAAAGAACATTATGGATAAGCACCACCTAAAATAGAAATGTTTACTAACGATAAAATAGAAACGATACTAAAAAATTTATCTGATTTAGGAGTTCGTTGTATAAATAAAATTCTGTACTAAATTAATAAAACAAAACTTATCAAACTTACTTAAATGATTATAATAATTTAAGGCTTATTTTTTAATAAAGTATTGTTACAACAAAATACAAAGCAGTCGTGGTTATTTTTTACTTTCATCTTTCAACATTTCGATAATATTTACAAAAGTAAAAGTTCAAATATTTCTCACAGTCTTTTTGTAGTGCCTACGTGATATCGATTTAGTTTTCAATGTCCTATTACGAAACATATGTCTAAAGAAATGCTTTAAGATTTTGAAAATTTAAAGTAGATAATCCACGTCACATATAATTAAGACTGAGTTATATTTAGTAGAAAAATTCATGAGGCTTATCCATACGTTGCTATCGTCCAAGAAAAAGTTTTTGCTGCGAGTTTAAACATATCTGGCGCATTGATTGATTGATGTTTGTTCAGCGAGCATTAGTGGACCCTACCTGACTTATTTGTGCCTTTATTGATATTAAGACGTATCCCGGGGCCATAATTATAACATTATTCATAACTCCCGCCCCGCCATTAACTCTGACAGACCGATCACTCAGTCAATCATACTTCACTAAGATTATTTGACCTGTTAATCGAATACCTTTCTCAAGGTGTCAGGCCTGAGGTTCGAAATTGATTCATTCACTCCTCCTAATCAAAGAGATGTTTATTTTAAAGGATGAACTATTATACGACCGTGATTTGTAACAACAAAGAGAAATTCAATGAAGTCCTGATGAGTGTAAACGCTTCTCAGGCAATGTTGTGCAGTGACTACTGACTGAATTATTTTTATTGGGCAAAGGGATGCTTTCCTTCTTTCTCATTTTCCCTTATATAGGATATCCTGTTTCTTCCTATTATAGGATGAAGAGATGTCTATTGTTAAATGTCCGCCGACGTCCTCATGAACGTTTGATGTGTTCATGCACATCCCTAAAAGACCTGCAGACGCGTTGTTGGAGTAGTCTTTATTCATACAACATACTCGTATCTGTTTGGAAATACCGCGGGACAGGAAATCGTGCAAAAACTGCAGGGATGGCATTTAGAGCTGTGTAAGTGGCCGCTACCAATAGGCATCTTTAACAAGCTAATGCGTTGTAGATGCGTTGCGTACTTTTAAGGGACAGAGGAGAGGAGGATAAACAGAAGAAGGATTCCTATTCTTATCCATCCTCTTCCCCGTTAAATCTTCTTCGCCCTCCCATACTCCATTTCTAATAAGAAAAGTAAATTAAATTTTATTGTACTGAGCATCGAACTGAAATACGACCAACCTAAAAGTAGTTTCATAAACTTACAGAACCAAGGGGAAACTTTATTCGATATTATGGAAACTAGTACTTCATCACGATCTATCGTATCCGAGGAAGGAGTAGCGTGCTGTAAAGACACTTTGGCCAAGGGAGCAGTGTTACTGGAGATGGGGGGAGGGGGGAATAGCATGGAAATGCAAATGAGCGCAGTTCTTTAGCGCGCGCGCATCGTTACAGCGCCCTGGGGAGTCCCCGCTCCGCTTTGAACACGAAGCCACGTCTCCGTCTGAAGGTAGGTCGGGAAGGTAATGCGGATAAAGTTCTAGATGAAAGTGCTATATATGTTATATCACATCTTAGGATTAACCTTCACATTAATTAAGTTAACTACGATGATTCTTTCATTGGGATTTCAAATAGTAGATAATATTTGACTTTTACATTAGAGTGTGAGGCTAGCTTCGTGCGTAACGTTTCTACGAAACGAAAGCATTCATTTTGTAGAAACGTTATATAATTTTTAGTTTTTTGGGTATTTTAAAGTTTAACATCTCATAATTATTTATCGTTTACGTGTTTTTGGGCTAATAGGTTATTTAATAGTGGGCTTGTACACCACAGGGATAGGCCTCCCACACGGTGGACCGAAGATTTGGTCAAGCTTTGGGGATTCCACTGGATGTGAGCGGTGAGAGAACCAGGAGTGAATAGCCTCTTACAGATGATCTCATGTTAATGATAATTCTGAATAACCCAATAGTAATACCAATTATTGGAAGCATATTATTTTTTATCTGTATGCTGTTGAATCAAAGCTATGCGCTTGTGATATCATACGGCGTTCAAAGCAATTGAATAATGCAATCAATTAGATCGGTTTATCGTCTTGATGGATGGGGCGGCGCGGCTGCGGGCCGCGCGGGCGACACACCTGAGTCGCGTCGCTAATTTGTCGCTTTCGCCTTCCGTCATTGACGAATTGGGACCGGGACGGAGACGACGCTACTCCACGACCGACGTCCGACGCATATAGAATCACTCTATTTATGACTCGCTCACAATAACTACACAGAGTAAGCTCGTCATCGTTAATAAGCTATAGTGAAGTTAGAATTTATTAATAATTAAAATACTTATATATGTATTTACTTATTGACAATACCGCCGTCGTTCAAAATTAAATCAAAATATGTTTACTTAAATATAACTAAAAATAATAAAGTTGCCATGTTCGAAAAAAAAATGAAAAAATAACTACTCGGTCCGATACTGATATCTTAGATATTAGTACGTCTTTGTTTCTGTATGAAACAACTTAAGTTATTCATGCGTCAACTCGCAACTTTAGGGATGCCACACGCAAACTCTTTAAGATTTTTTTTTAACTTATACTTTCGTAAAACTTTTCTCTTACCATTTCATAAAGAGAACAACAGGTTCATGCTCAATAGAAAATTAGATATTCGTATTTTCCAATATGAATAATATTGAGATGATAGTAAAAACATATAGTATAGAGACAATTAGTTAAATGAGGTAAAATTATTCAAATCAAATTTTATAATTAATTAGTGATTTGTCCCGGCTTCGTCTGGGTAGCCGTTTCGGAATCTTTAAGAAACATACACACATCACCCGTAAAAAACAAAAAAGATGTATCCCACAGGAACCGTA